>JAWQFJ010028826.1:0-30000 GCA_034096865.1 Theodoxus fluviatilis
AGTTCGTGGAGAACTTCTCTGACGCAGCTCGGCAATACTCATCATTCCCTGGTGTGCTGTCTTGGGACCCGTCTCGGCAAAGAATGGCTGTTTGCTACTGTGAAACCAGCACCCTGTGTAGAGTCTTTTTTCCCAGCTGTCTCTGTGCACTGCCGAACTGTCCGGCGCCTCATCAATTGCCGGGAGGTCAGGAGGTCAAACGCGCATTGTCCTTCATTGTCACTGTGTGTTCGGTTCTCAGTACAACCTCGGGATTTTAGCACAGAACCAGAACCCCTCAAGCAGGGAAGCGCTCGCTCAGAAGGGTTAAGTCCATTTGACACATGTTTCTTGACTCCACGGTTGTAGTGACGCTCGTCTGCCTGTCACGATGTACTTGCGAGGAGGGTTTTCTCTTCACGTTCCTGTAAGCCCCTGCGCCGTGCGCTGTGGGGTAATGCGCTCGACCGGTGAGTGAAGCGCAGACACGACACGACTGTTTTCTGCCCTTACCGTCTTCCTCCACAATTTGCCATGATGAAACGAAAGACAGCCGCATTTTTGGTAAGCAGGAGTGCGTTGACTACGATCCTCCTCTAATGCAAGCTTGGGAGTCCCAGTAATTGGCATTGTTTTCCTACTTTGACACGAAGAAGCTTGAAAAACAACGTCAGGAGCAAAGCGGATACGTGCACGCTCGGAAGGGCTCCTGAAAGCAATTTCATATTTCAGTCATAGACGCCACCGACTGGTGAAGCACGGTGGTTAGCGCGTGCGCGCACACACACACACACACACACACACACACACACACACACACACACACACACACACCACACAGACGAGAGAGAGAGAGAGAGAAGAGCAGAGAGACGAGAGAGAGAGAGAGACGAGGAGAGAGGAGAGAGAGAGAGAGAGGAGAGAGAGGAGTAGAGGAGAGAGAGGACAGACAGAGACAGAGACGAGAGGACAGAGAAGAGAGAGAGAGAGAGAGAGAGAGAGAGAGAGAGAGAGAGAGAGAGAGAGAGAGAGAGAGAGAGAGAGAGAGAGAGAGAGCTTTACGAACAAACGAACGAACTTTATTTAACAAGGGTAGTGAATTAGGCAGTAGTGCCTTTCTTACATTCAACCCTTGAGGCAAAATCTTCAAATGTGGTGTGTGTGTGTGTGTGTGAGTGAGAGAGAGAGAGAGAGAGAGAGAGAGAGAGAGAGAGAGAGAGAGAGACGAGAGAGACGAGAGAGACAGAGAGAGAGACAGAGACAGAGAGAGAGACAGAGAGAGAGACAGAGAGAGAGAGAGAGACAGAGACAGAGAGAGACGGAGAGAGACAGAGAGACAGAGACGAGAGAGAGACAGAACGAGAGAGGACAGAGAGAGAGAGAGAGAGAGACAGAGAAGAGAGAGAGAGAGAGAGAGAGAGAGAGACAGAGAGAAAGAGAGAGAGAGAGCTTTACGAACAAACGAACGAACTTTATTTTACAAAGGTAGTGAATTAGGCAGTAGTGCCTTTCTTACATTCAGCCCTTGAGGCAAAATATTCAAATGTGGTGAGAGAGAGAGAGAGAGAGAGAGAGAGAGAGAGAGAGAGAGAGAGAGAGAGAGAGAGAGAGAGAGAGAGAGAGAGTGAGAGAGAGAGGACAGAGAGGGAGAACATTTTCAAATGGAAATGCAGAATAAGAATCCAAAGGCCCAAACATTTTGACATCATTAGCTATAGATGAGTCAAACCGTGCACATTATACACTAGGAAATCTATACCATAAATTCCTCTTGCTTCATCCACATTTGTCTGTACCAGTGAGTTGACTGGGACTGAGTCTAAGCTTTACACCAGTTTTCTTATTGAAAGCCTCAGCTATCTTTTTCTTTTGATTTGTTGTAAGACTGATTGAATATTCTGAATGCATTTATAGTATATCATATTATATTCTATATGAATACATTTTTACAGAAGTGCTCCAAGTATGGGAACGCTATTAAAGGGGGAATTTGGCCCCAGGAGAAGCCCTTTTCCTCGTCTACCTCCCCAGCCAGCCACTGCCCTTTAACCTGTGGGGATATTTCATCAAAGTAATTAGCAGGTCAATTAAGGGGTGTTCAGGTCTCTCAGAGACACACCTGACTGATTTCAAAGTTTGGCTTCGCAGCTGGGGCAGCTGCAAGCGACCACACATGGCAGGCAAGCCTCCCTACCTCCCTCAGCTTAAAAAAAGGACAACACTCAAATCAATTAGATTAAAAAGTTAACAGTCGGCTAATTAGGGGTGAGGTGGAAGCCCCAACTTGTATACTACTGACGTCTAATTTTGGGTTGTCACAAGCCCAAATACACGACATCATGAATGTAAGAATGTATCTGAGAATGACGTACTTCTGTGAATGACAATTATATCAGCTTACCTCAGTGCTTGTTTCGTGTTAACGCATCGGAGTGTTTAGCGAGAAACCCAAGCTCATAACGGGGAGACAACTGTTGGTGAGTAAAGTTAGAGTACCTCCGCTTTGTCATCATGTGGTGTGTCTGGGGCTGATACAGCTTGGCGGAGCCCATCCCTCTCCAAGCCTGACCACAGCCGAGGTCCTCCCACCTGGAGGATCGCCCTGGTCGTGAACACGTGGGCATTGGATCCATCGTGGGACCTGTCCACCCTGGCCGGTGACCTGTATTGCGGAGGTCTTTCGCCCAGTGGTGCCGTGTTAGCACCACACATTTTATTTCAGGGTTTGCTCCCTTAGCCTTTGCCTTTCCCAAGGCTACCCGCAAGGCAGTGGGAAGCATTTTCTTCAGGGTTTACTCCCTTAGCCTTTGCCTTTCCCAAGGCTACCCGCAAGGCAGCGGGAGGCTCGTGGAGGGCAGGGTCGTCTATCTCCCCGAACAGATGTGAAGCATCTGCCCACTGCCTTAAATGGTGAAAGGAGTCCCCCAAAAGGCCCCATGCACACATTCCACCATCCAGAGCAAGCACCACACACCACCAGCACACAAGCACTGCAGGACAGAAAGCAAACGAACAAAGTAGACAAAAACTCACCACCGCAACACTCACACAAACACACACACGCACACACACACACATGTGCACGCACACACACACACACACACACGCACACACACACACACACACACCCACGCACACACACACGCACACACACACATGCACACACACACACGTGCGCACACATGCACACACACATGCATTGTTTGTGCGTGTGTGTGTGTGTGTGCATGGGTGCGTGCGTGCGCACGCGGCGTATGTGTGCATGTGTACATGCATGCATGAACATTGCCTCTTGTATGTGTATGTGCGTGCGCGTGCGCGCGTGTGTGTGCGTGCATGTGTGTGTGTGTGTGTGGTGTATGTGTGTGTGCCTGCATACGTGTTTGATGATACACGTTTCAATGCACTCCTCTGCTATATTGAGGAGAAATACCTCAAAGCACACGTACCAATGACATGCATCAACATGTTAATAGGACAACTAGTTTGCAATTGTTTCCTTGCGTGTTGTTAAATAAAATAGAAGAACTATCACAATTGAAAGATGCCACAAAGGAAGAACAAACTTAGCAAGGAGAAGTAAATGTTGATGGATGAATTCACTTCTGGTGAGTGTGAAAGTCAGGAAGTCAGTCTGACATCAGCAGGAAAGCCATGACTGGAGTGAAGTGAGGTCCACAACAACAGGAAAGACTCTTAGCTTCCGTCATTGTTGTGTGCTGACTGATTTAGCCCCGATGAATGCGTCCATAAGAGTGGGCAGACACCAGAATCTCACACATCCTGAGCTCAAGAGTTAGCTACTTCCTGTTGTCTTCCACACCCCATCCTCCACTCCTCCACACAATAACCGAAACTTCTGGTTAGGAGTCGGCCTCTCAACCAACAATGGCAGGAATAGGAAGACAGTCTGAGAAAGTTTGCCCAACCCTCAAGTTCACAATAACTTCTCTCAACCAAAACAAAGATTATAGGTTACACAAAGATAGCTCATGCCGAGCTTTTGCTATATAAAGTTACAAGATGCTGCACCTAGCGGCTAGTAGTAGGGGTGAATCAAGGGGAACTAATCACACCGCATAGCGACAAGACGGCGAAGAAAGCTGCCTGCTGATTAGAGGATTCTATTCAGGGAACCAATCAGAGGACTGCTTTCGTGTAGATATGGCGTTTATGTCTACTCTTTGCGCAATTCAATGGCGGAGCTCTCTCCAGTTCGCACAGAAAAAGCTATATTTTGGGATACTAGAAACCCATCCAAAGAAAATGTAAGCCCTGAACAGCATTAATTTATCAAAGCTGTATGTTGAATGCATCAAAAGGTATTGAATGCTCCTACTTTTTAACAATCGAAATGCAGGTCACAGGGCAACGCTTGATTGTAACTATTATCTTTGTCGAAACGGCAACTGAATTCACTTAATCGAATGACTTTCTGGCAGCAAATCACCTTCTTGACAGGTATGTATTGCTTTGCATTTCCTAAAGATATTCCACAGGGGTGTATACGTTGATAAACAAGCTTGCATTCTTCGATAATATTGAAAAATAGATTGTTCCCATTCAAACCATACGCATGTAGATCTAGGTCGAGTTCGATTTAACAACGCCTGCTACAAAAAACAAAGCCAAAACACCCCCATTATTGCAGCAAATCATTTCATTACACATTACACTGTAAATTTATTCACAAACATGATCGGAACGCATCAGAAACCCGTCGAGAAACAAGCAATTTTACGTGTCGATAAGCGGTGTGATTACTTCCCTAGATTCACCCATATTCATTCCCGCTTGGGGCGCAACGTGTCTCGATCCTCACAACAATGAGGTAATGAACTATCTTTGTGTAACCTATAATCTTTGACCAAAATAACGATTCCCCACCTCCACACATATGCTTACATGCATACACCCTCATCACCCCCACCCCTCTCCACCCTCATCACCCCCATCCCCCTCCACCCTTTCCCTCCCCAGCCCTGTCTCTCACGTATCTTCCTCAAACCTAAATACCCTTGATTATTGAAATGCCAGAAGCAACGCTTATGTTGGTTTCATTTACATGACACCAAAGATTTACATCTTAAGTCATTTTATCGATTCGATGAATGGCTAATAATGTTACATTATTTACCACTGTGCCTCATAGCCATTTCCACTCAAATCCCTCCCTCTTCGAAACACACAAAAACGCGATCCAATAAGTAGCTGCGTCTATGGCATTCCAAGCATGAGCTATTCATTTTGCTTTTGCTTTCGTGGAATCGTCTCAAACAGTCAGCAACTCTCAATGATAATTTTAGAAGTTTTGTCGTAATTTCATACTCATACTTCGAATATGCATCTATGCATGACTTTGTTTTGTCAAAGAGAGCATTTCATCACTCATTAGCTGCAACCCGGATTATTTCGTCCCCGATTTAATGGAATCATGATGTCAAACGTGTAAAATGACACCTTAGCCTCTGGAAACCAAAAAAGTAGGTCAAGGTCTTTCAATGAGTAATCCATGATGTGTGTCCTTCTTTCTCTTTTGGTATTAGGCAGTGCCATTTGAGAACATTTGTTATGCTAAAGTCCAAGCTGATTTTTTCTCTTTCCAGTTTGCACATGTTTATTTCCGCACTCCTTATCCAGTGTATGTTTTTTTTCGTTTGCTCAGCAAATGAAACCTCGCAAAACAGTTTCAGGGTTTGGGTTGGGCTTTTTTGGGGGGGTGGGGTGGGGTGGTGGCTGAGTGGAGGGGGGGGGGGGGATGGGGGGAGTGTTGAGATTTTATTCAGAGTAAGCTACATTTCCATGGAAAAGTAAAGATCTTGTTTCCTTTCAAATGTACGTGCTTGAAATGGTCGTGCGTAGTATTTTGCTGTGCCTTGGCGTACAGTCGGTGTCGTAGTGAATAGGGGACGACAGGTGGAATGTGAAGCACTAGAGGTGTGTTATGAATGAGCATGCAGTGACTGACACTGTGAGCAAGACTGATCAATAAAAAATCAGAAAGCTTGCAAAGATCCAGATCATATACATGTATAACTATCCCATACCACCCCTTCCCCCTCCCCTCAAACCCATCCATTCTCTCCCCATCCCTCCAACATTTTCACCCCAAATCCCTCCCGAACACTGTAGCGCTGTCACTCTGACCAAGACACGCTCTTCAATCTTCAGGCTGCATGTATCAGGCGACGTACCCTTCCTCGAGCTTAGGCTGAATCCACGGACCACTTGAGCTGAGTGGGAAAGAAGTGCTATAGCAGATGCTCTAATCCCATTCCATTTCCACCGACACGAGCGCTGTTCTCGCCCAGCAACTGAGCGGCCTGTGCGCCTTGTCGCAGAGTCAGCCCTTCAATCATACGGACAGCAGACAGCGCCTCCCACTTAGCTGCAGTCGCCTGTGGACTTCGGCCGCTTTTACTCGCCGCGTTGGAGAAGCAAGACTTACTTCCCTTCGTCCATTTGGCGCCACGTGAGAAATCAATCATAGTTCTGTTTGCCGCATGCAACTACGGGTTGCTATTTGATTAGAACTCGTATGCACAGCTATGGACGCACACACGCACTCACACTAATAAGAATGTATGTTAGCATGCAAGAAATACGCATCCACCTATCAGTTACTTATTTACTCACATACTTAGACGTACATATGTATGTACCACGGCCGTTTGTACGCGCGCACACGCACACGCACACACACACACACACACACACACACACACACACACACACACACATACACACACACAACACACGCTTGAATGCGTGCGGGCGAGCGTGTGCTCACACAAACATGCACGCTCACAAACACACATTCCCCCAACCGTGCATGCACACAAATGCACACACACACACACACACACACACACACACACACACACACATATGCAAAGGCAGGCGCGCTTACGATCTCTCTCTCTCTCTCTCTCTCTCTCTCTCTCTCTCTCTCTCTCTCTCTCTCTCTCTCTCTCTCTCTCTCTCTCTGTCTGTCTCTCTCTCTCTCTCTCTCTCTCTCTGTCTCTCTCTGTCTCTCTCTCTCTCTCTCTCTCTCTCTCTCTCTCTCTCTCTCTCTCTGTCTGTCTGTCTGTCTGTCTGTCTGTCTGTCTGTCTGTCTGTCTCTCTCTCTCTCTCTCTCTCTCTCTCTCTCTCTCTCTCTCTCTCTCTCTCTCTCTCTCTCTCTCTCTCTCTCCTCCTCGTCCGTCCGTCCGTCCGTCTGTCCGTCTATCTGTCGCGCACACGCGCACACGCACGCACACACACACACTCACAAGCACACGTGCATGCACATATACACACACGCGCAATTTTGCACGCACGGTCAGACCGGATCGGGAGCAAAATCGGCTTGAAAACCGGTACGTGTATAGGTGCCTTTGGAAAAAGATATCGAAAAGATGGTACGTGAGAGGTGTGAGAAAAAAACTGTATCGCAGCAAGCAAAAAGTCATGTATGGTCTTTGGCGACAGTCTGTAGCTTTGTTGTCAGCGCACGCGCGTGTGCATGTGTGTGTATAATTCCTTTCAGCTTGAATGCGCTTGTGCAGGTGTGTGTATAATTCCTTTCAACTTAAATGCGCGTGTGCATATGTGTGTGTATAATTCCTTCAGCTTGATTGCTTGTGTGCATGTGTGTGTATGATTCCTTTCAACCTGAATGCACGTGTCAATATATGTGTGTAATTCCTTTGAGCTTGAATGCGCGTGTGCATGTGTGTGTATAATTCCTTTCAACCTGAATGCGCGTGTTCTTGTGTGAGTATGATGCTCTACTCATTCGCGGAAGTGAACTCACATCGCCATCTTTGTTGACACGTTGCCCTTCGTGAGCGAAATGGGTGAGAAAACGATAACAAGCGCTTTTGTGGGTCCAAATATGTGTTTATCCCTCCAGGTTTACTGGAGGTCCTGCAGACTTTATCTGTCTGTCCCGACTTAACGGCTGATTTCTCAAAAGCTACTGGACGGATTTCCTTGATATTTTGCACACTTACTGGAAGTTAGGTCCGATTGAATGTATCAAATTTTCAGAATCGAGGTTTGAACAGAAAGTGATTTATTTAGGTCGTAAACTCGAAACAAACACCCCCCCCCCCCCCCCCCCCCACCCCTAAAGTGTCATTTGACGGAATGGCGAAATGCGTGGCCTAATCGAGATCGAGTCAAACAGAGTTATGTTTTCCTACTTTCAGCAAAACAATGGCTTCTTCGTATGTTGAACGTCTACCAGCAGACGCAAAAAAAGCGGTACTACGAGAAAATTATTGACGTTGATGGGTTAGATCTGTATGAAATACCAAACAGTTCGTGGTCTGTCGACAAAAACCAGTTGCCGGACATAAACCACGCCAGGATTGTACAATATTTTGTGCTGGGCAAAAGTGCATACACGTGCGAGGATTCCAACACGCGGTACGACAAAAAAACGTAGATCTTTCTCTCTGTCATGCCTATTGTGGCAGTTCTTCACACAGCAGGAGGTCGCCATTGTAGAAACAACAAACTTTCTGCTCAAAAAACAGTCGTGTCTTTCACAGATTTTGTAAGCGACGCGCCATTGTTTTGCTGAATGTAGGACTCGATCTCAACGGAGCTAATTGGTGAAGGAGAAAGAATAATTTTTTTTAACGAAACGGGTCGTCTCGTACAATGGACGTTTCGTACCTAGTCGTTTCGTACCCTAACCCTAGAGTTAGGGTTAGGTTTAGGGTTAGGGTTAGGGTGAGAGTTTAGGGTTAGGGTTAGGGTAGAAAAGGTACGAATCGACTAAATGAGGTACACAACGACCAGGGTACGAAACGTCCAGGGTACGAAATGTCCAGGGTACGAAACGTCCTGTATTCGATTTTTTATCCCTCCAGGTTTACTGGTGGTCCTCACAGCTTTATTGTTTTGTTTTTTAATGCCAAAACCTGGAGGTTCAGCGCCAGCGGTTTTTGTCTGTATGTCTGTCTGTCTGTCTGTCTGTCCCGACTTAACGGCTGATATCTCAAAAACTGCTGGACGGATTTCCTTGACAATTTGCACACTTACTGGAAGTTAGGTCCGATTGAATGTATCAAATTTTCAGAAATGAGGTTTGAAAAGAAAGTGATTTATTTAGGTCGTAAACTCGAGAAAAAAAACCTCCGCCCTCAAATGTCAGTTGACAGAATAGCAAAAATGTGTGGCCTAATGGCACTGAATCGATATTAAACTTGGCAGAAATACACCTTGAGTATCCTAAAATGTACAAGACCACTCAAATTTCATGAACTATCATCCATTTTTCTACAATTTACAGTGCAAAATACGAACCAAGGGGGTTTACGGAAAAGAACGTTACAAATGCTTTACAAACACTCCGTCATATCAATTCGCTAATGGCTCAGCTGGTAGAGCGTTGGACTCTTGGTCTTGCATGACCAGGTTCGATTCTGTGCTGAAACTTTTTTCTCTCTCTTTTTTTGAGAGGTTGTGGGTTTAAACCCGACCTGGTTGTGTGTGTGTGTGTGTGTGTGTGTGTGTGTGTGTGTGTGTGTGTGTGTGTGTGTGTGTGTGTGTGTGTGTGTGTGTGTGTTTCCCCCTCTTTTCTCGAGAGGTTGCGAGTTCGAACCTGATCTTTTAAATTTTTAAAAAATATATATGCCAAAACCTGGAGGTTCAGCGCCAGCGGTTTTTATTAAGACGAAGACAATATAAAATGGAGAATGGGATACAAGATGAATAAAAGGCGTACATTTTCTACCAAAAAGCCTATGTACTAAACGGGGAGGGAACGAGTCAAATGACTTTTACTGACCCCTATGTGTATGAGTGTGTGCAAGTGTGTGTACATGTATAAGTAGTTGTTTGTTTGTGTGTGTGTGTGTGTGTGTGTGTGTGTGTGTGTGTGTGTGTGTGTGTGTGTGTGTGTGAGCGTGTGTGTGTGTGTGTGTGTGTGTGTGTGTGTGAGCATTTCTGTGTGTGTATGTGTGTGTGTGTTTTCCGTGTGCCTGTTTGTGTGTGTGTATGTATGCGTGTGTTTGAATTTTTCTCTCTATGTGTGCGCGCGCAGATGTGTGTATATATGTGTGTGTATGTTTGTGTGTGTGTGTGTCTTTGTGTGTGTATTCTGAGCGTGTGCGTGTGTGTGTGTGTTTGTGTGTGAGTATGTGTGTGTGTTTGTGTGTGTGTATGTGTGTGTGTGTTTGTGTGTATATGTATGTGTGCGTGCGTGTGTGTGTGCTCGCGCGCATGCGCCCGTGTACAGGTGTGCGTGTGTGTGTGCGCGCGTGCGTGCGCGCGAATGGATGTGTGTGGTGTTGGGGAAAGGGACTGTTTGAGGGTAGAGCGAGATGAGAAAGCTTCACAGATGTGGGTTTTTTTCACGCTCAGGCGATCAGGGGTGAACCTTCTCATTCATGCAAAATCTCACGCAGCTATTGGATCGGTCTCAGCCGCGGAGCGGGTCACCCTCTTGATGACGTCACGAGAGAATCCCCCACCACTACTGGCATCACGTGACCACTCATCGCCTTCGGAAGTCGTCTTATCCAACCAATAAATGGTTGAATGACGAAAGTAAACAAAGGATCCATCCTTTAAAACTTTTTTTATTTTTAAGGCCTGCTTAGCACCACCTGATATCTGCAGTAGACAGTGCTAGCATTTTGTGTGTGTTTGCTGGAGTTACCTTTTCTTTAGTATAGTCCCCGTGAGAAAGCTAGATGTAGTAGAAGCTACGCTCACCCTACGTCGGGTTTATGCGCTTGTCAACATGGCGCCGCGTTGTCGAAAGGTGATCGATCGGTGATGAAAATGTCGAAGTATTAGAAGTGTGGATGGAAGAAGGGTCTGATATTGAAGATCTAGGTGGATATTGGACTTTTGAAGAAGATCTTTATGATTCTGATGCGGAAATAGTCCCAGTCAACGAGAATGAAGCGGTGGCTGACAGCGAAGACGAATCGATTTCGTGGCTGAAAGCGAAAACGAATTGACTTCGTCGCCGTCGCGTCAGAAAGAGAGGAAGAGATAGAAACGGTTTTTACAGCAGACACAGACATCGATTCGGATGCAGAGGATGCCGAAAACCTTCTCTACTCCTCCAATGAACTGTACCACACAAAAGAGGACTATGCTGAGTAGGGCGCCTTCTTTCTCTCAGGTCATTTGAGACTTTTCTTCTATTCAAACAGAGACAGATTGCAGTGAGTAAGTGTATATTTTCTGATTTCCCCTCTCTGACTTGCTAAAAAAAATCATTTTCAAGCATTTTTTTATCCTGTAGTCAATCATTCATCAATATAGTTTGATGTGGAAATACTGATTTCAGAACTGTTGTGCAAAATTTATCTCTTGACTATTATTACAATACATTAGGTGTAAAAAAAAAGAAAATCAAAATTGCATGTACCTGGTGTTAAAAAACAAATTTCCCCAATTTTCTTACTGCATATTGTAACTATCCAGCACTTCAGCTAGAAAGTGCAAATGATTATCTTTCTTGTGGTACCAACCATTAAACAGTTATTCTAAATTTGGACTTGGTGTGATTTTTTGAAAACTTGCAAAAACACTGCGTACACAGGTAAAGTTCCTAATGCTATCCCTGCGTAAGCAATGAGTTAACATAATTTAGCCAGTGGCATTTAAAACTGAAAAAGCACTTACCATCCACAAAGTGCCTCGAACAAACGATAGCCTTGTCCCATTGCACACAATTAAGACTACATACTTTAAGGCCTAACTGCAATTAGTACGTTTGGACGACTTGTGTCACAGTCATACTGAACTGATGGAAATTTAACCCAACTCTGACTCGCACTGTCTACAATTTGCACTGTTTGCTTCGGTTAGCTTCTGAATCATACATACAAATCAAACATAAACTTAACATAATTTAGCCAGTGGCATTTAAAACTGAAAAAAGCACGTACCATCCACAAAGTGCCTCGAACAAACGATAGCCTTATCCCATTGCTCTTCTGTAACAATGTCTTCTCTGTAGATGGCAGCTTTCCACAGTCTCCTCCTTTCGGCACTCAGCTGTCTCGTTTCCTCATCCAGGTGTTTTATAATGGTTGGGGTCTTGTGAAAAGTAATCTTCTGATCGATAGGCACATTTTTTTCACCCCCAGGCCGGTTACTACACCCACTGATGGCACAGATCACCATGGTCTTTTTCTCTCTCTGACTATGCTCGTCGCTGCTTGACAACAACCGGCTAGGGCAGAAACATGGCGGACGATGCGGAGCACACGTTTCGCTGACGTCACGTGAAAACGACGGATAGAAAGGGGCGGAACGTCCTCTTTAAAGAGCGTCGTGGTACGTCCCACACACTCACTAGAGCTTCGCCCGTCGGCTCGCTCGTATTCCAGCATTCGGTAAACTTCCGCGCGTGTGTTTGTGGCTGGTTACCTACCCAGTGTGTCGTCTGCTCCGCTCCCAGCCAGACAAACACGCCTGTCACTGTGAGGTGTCTTCGCGCTTTGGGCCTCCATATGCGTCGGCGCTTTTACCAGCACCCAGCCACGAGTTCAGCCGCGGTTCCCTGGCGAGAAGATCGAGCTACTTCTTCGTTCTTAGCAGAGACACTATATATACTATAGTATCTCTGGTTCTTAGCCGTGAACTTGTGCTTGCGGAGCCGACGCCTTCAACTTCAAGCAGCTCACAATGGGGGTCTTACTGAGTTACTTTCGAGGTGAGCCCTCCCAGTTTCATATCTACGTGCAGACAGGAGACAGAAGATATGCCGGTACCGACGCCAACGTGACCATAGTTCTTCACGATGACCAGGGCAACTGTTCTGACCCCATCGACTTGGACAATGTTTTCAGAAACGACTTTGAGCGCGGGAAAACGGATGTGTTCCGTGTGCCCCTGAGCAAGCTGTCTGGCCTGGGAAAAATCACTCGTGTGGAATTCTGGAGGGATTCTGCCGGTCTGGGCGATGACTGGTTCGTGGAGCAAATCAGGGTAGAGAACCGATTTACAAACGATATATTTGTGTTCCCAGTCTTGCGATGGATCCGAGCCGAGTACAAATACAAGATAGAGCACCTTGACACATCGCTTCCACAGTTCGATATGCACAAAGATCAGAGAAAGATGGAATTAGAGGAAAAGAGGAAACTCTATCAATACGACCAGAAGGCACAAGGAATGCCCGCTCAGGTAGGACGATCCCTGCTTTTCGTGTTGTAGAGAGAGAGAGAGAGAGAGAGAGAGAGACGTACACACAAACATATATGTCAGTACTGCACACACAGACAGGTGGACGAACGGATAGGTAGACGGAAACAGACACACGCTCATTTTACACACGCACACACACACACACACACACACACACACACACACACACACACACACACACACACACACACACACACACTCGCACGCAAACACGCACGCACACACAGAGAGAACGAACGAACGATTCAGTTTATTGTTAATAC
Source organism: Theodoxus fluviatilis (assembly GCA_034096865.1). Taxonomy (NCBI): domain Eukaryota; kingdom Metazoa; phylum Mollusca; class Gastropoda; order Cycloneritida; family Neritidae; genus Theodoxus; species Theodoxus fluviatilis. The sequence continues at coordinate 13,407 of JAWQFJ010028826.1, forward strand.
CTGCGGCCCATCACAAGTACAATGATTCAATACCATGGGAAACAATATACATATTGGGCACTAACCCTATGTGTCTCAATACTCCCTTGTAATCACATACTGAGAGCTGTTATAATGCTCTTTATTGCTCTCTGCTTATTCTAGAAAAAAAAGAATCATTCTGTGTATCCTGCAAGATTGCCTTTCTTCTCATCAATTCATGGTAGAGGTAGGTGGCGACCCCTCTTATCACATAAGTATCTCTGTTACCGATGAACTGTACAAAAGGGTCCTCCATTTCTTCATTTACAAATGGTATGATATATCTTACTCGTAGGTCGTATTAAGCTGGACAATGCAAAAGAAAATGCCTTTCGTCTTCATCTTTCTCTCTGCAATTGGGACACAAGGTTACATCGTTACTTCGGCTGTACCTATGCCTGTGAATGAACAGGTCATTGATTCCCATTCTGAATCTAATCATGCATTCTCTGAAGATTTTTCTATCCAACGCTACAAGGTAAGATTCTGAAAACACACACACACACACACACACACACACACACACACACACACACAGTTGAGAGAGAGAGAGAGAGAGAGAGAGAGAGAGAGAGAGAGAGAGAGAGAGAGAGAGAGAGAGAGAGGTGTTAAATCAATCATCCGTGTGCAAAGATTTGGATTGCTAACGAGTTTTGGCGTACGTACTTTGTGAGACTAAAGATTAACGAGTTCCTAAAAATAGCCAGTCATAGTGCGTCCTCCACGAACTTCGCATTGGTATACTTCGTATCTAAATGAGGCTGCGCGCGCATCACAAGAAAGTGACGAACTAATGCGCATGCGTAGAGGTCACGACAAGAGGTGAACTCGCCAACTATTTGCAAAATTCAATGGCCGACGTGTTGCCGGTTCGCTCACAAAATGCTCAATTTCGGGATACTAGCAACCCATCCAAAGAAAATATAAGCCATGCACAGCATTAATTTATCAAAGGTGTATGTTGATTGCATTAATAGATCGTGAAAGCTCCTACAGTTTACACATCGAATGCAGGTCAACGCATCCACGCCGAAGCATGTGTTGCCATCGTTTGTGTTGACATGATTTTACGCTCTCGTCACTTTCTTGTGATGCGCGCGCACCTGCATTTAGATACGAAGCATTCCAATACGAAGTTCGTGGAGGACGCACTATGACTGGCTAATATCATCCCCAGACTTATACTATTGTGGTAGGTCACTGACCGTCAGTGTCACGAGGGTGAAAAACCCGAGCATAGACGTTATTCACGCAGTGGCCATTTTGAAATCGAAAACGAGACTAAGTCCGCAAATTTAATGGCGTCCAGCGTCTATGGCGAAACCGAAGGCTTCATCATCACATAGACACTGCTGTGTTCCTTATTGCGAGAACGATGATCGATATGACGAGAACTCCAGACTGTCCTTTTTCAAATTCCCCACAGACAAGAAGCAGAAGAAACTATGGATCTGGAAGATTCGTTGTGATCCTGGCAAAAAATGCAAGGCAACAAGAGCTTAGATTTAGGTCTTGTAAAAGCAAAAAAAAAGTTAAATCATCTAACCAGAACATTCAAGATCCTCATAAAAACACCATATTTGTCATATCTTTTCATCAACTCAACTACACTTCTTACGAAATAAAGTCATTTCTACAACTTCAGATACGAATAAAAGCGACAAGGCTTCAGATAGTGCCTCACGAGGAGCGCACATGTTTGTGATGTAAAACGTGACCTTCATACTGTATTACACTACGAGTGATCTTATCCGATACCAGTTGATGTTTTACCCCTCTGCTAAGATTATAATACAACCTTAGGAATATTTGTGTTGGACCTTTTACTGGTGAACGTATTTCATAGCATCAGACAATACTAGCATTGTACACGATGTCAACAGCAGGCAGGTTCGAGGACAACAATGTATAAATTTATAATCTATCCTGGTGCCGCTGAGGTCCGCGCGTCAGCTATAAATAGAAGTGCGCGAAGCTTGGATTTGTAAAATGTATTTCACGACCTATTGACGCAATCAACATACAGCTTTGATAAATTAAGACAGCCCATGGTTATATTAGCGTTATAAATTAACATATAGGCTTACTGACCTTATTTCAAAAAACACCATTCATAATGATCAACACTACGAACCAAGCAGACGAACACGATCGAACCGTAGCCAAAGATTATAGGTTACACAAAGATAGTTCATTAGCTCATTGTTATGAGGATCGAGACACGTTGCGCCCCAAGCGGCCAGGACTAATGGGAAGTAATCACACTGCTTAGATACATGTAAAAAGTGCTTGTTTGTCGACGCGTTTCTGATGCATTCCGATCATGTTTGTGAATACATTTACGGTGTAATGTGTAATAAAATGATTTGCTGCAATAATGGGGGTGTCTTGGCTTTGTTTTTTTGTAGCAGGCGTTGTGAAATCGAAATATTTGGTTCATCTAAATGGATGCTTCTGCGCATGCGCGTGAGCCTATAGTCCGTTTAAACATTGCTCTGTCAGTGGACGCTACTGACTTCGCACGCCCGGGGAGTTATGCCAAAGATCCGGCCGCGTTAAAGCATGCAAAAATATTAATTAGATTAAAAACTAATCGAAAATAGTCATATTAGACTGTTTTAACGTATACTTTCTGCACAAAACCCACAGAAGATAAGTAAACAAACCTCACCGGTCGTATGTACCTAGATGGCTAGCAGACGAATAATCTTTGTCTCCACTGACAGAGCAATGTTGAAACGGACTATAGGCTCACATTTCGATGAACCAAATATTTCGATTTCACAACGCCTGCTACAAAAAAACAAAGCCAAAACACCCCCATTATTGCAGCAAATCATTTTATTACACATTACACCGTAAATGTATTCACAAACATGATCGGAATGCATCAGAAACGCGTCGACAAACAAGCACTTCTTACATGTATCTAAGCAGTGTGATTACTTCCCCATAGTTCTGGCCGCTTGGGGCGCTGCGTTCCGAGCGTCTTGTAACTCTATATAGCAAAAGCTCGGCATGAGCTATCTTTGTGTAACCTATAATCTTTGCCGTAGCCACTACGCCAGCAGACGATCGAGATAACTAAATGTTTCATGTAAAACTCGAATGAGTTGTATTATAATCTTAGCAGAGGGGTAAAACATCAACTGGTATCGGATAAGATCACTCGTAGTGTAATACTGTAATGAAGGTCACGTTTTACATCACAAACATGTGCGCTCCTCGTGAGGCACTATCTGAAGCCTTGTCGCTTTTATTCGTATCTGAAGTTGTAGAAATGACTTTATTTCGTAAGAAGTGTAGTTGAGTTGATGAAAAGATATGACAAATATGGTGTTTTTATGAGGATCTTGAATGTTCTGGTTAGATGAATTAACTTTTTTTTTGCTTTTACAAGACCTAAATCTAAGCTCTTGTTGCCTTGCATTTTTTGCCAGGATCACAACGAATCTTCCAGATCCATAGATTCTTCTGCTTCTTGTCTGTGGGGAATTTGAAAAAGGACAGTCTGGAGTTCTCGTCATATCGATCATCGTTCTCGCAATAAGGAACACAGCAGTGTCTATGTGATGATGAAGCCTTCGGTTTCGCCATAGACGCTGGACGCCATTAAATTTGCGGACTTAGTCTCGTTTTCGATTTCAAAATGGCCGCTGCGTGAATAACGTCTATGACATGGCTTTGAGTCAGCCAATCACGAGCCTTGAAAATAGACGCCGCCACGTGACCCAGATTTTGTACTCAGCTCGCACTCAGCTGCGTAAATTCTGTGCTCCGCGTGACTCGGGTGCCCAGAAACGTCGTTTAGCTTAAGATTGCACCCGAATCACGCGGACCGTTAAGGTGCATGGAGTACAGTACCGCCGAGCAATACGTTTGTCACAAAACGCAGATACATTAACGCGGCCGGATCTTAGCATAACTCCCCAGGCGTGCGAAGTCAGTCAGGCGGAGTGGCGGGTGCAGTCAAAGGTCAGAATAACCACCAACTTCGACCGTTTCAGCCTTATTCATGAGCCAGGTCATTCTCGGGGTTTTCGTGGTGGCTTGCCTGCAGACGCTGCGCGTAGCCAAAGATTATAGGTTACACAAAGATAGTTCATTAGCTAATTGTTATGAGGATCGAGACACGTTGCGCCCCAAGCGGCCAGGACTATGGGGAAGTAATCACACTGCTTAGATACATGTAAAAAGTGCTTGCTTGTCGACGCGTTTCTGATGCATTCCGATCATGTTTGTGAATACATTTACGGTGTAATGTGTAATAAAATGATTTGCTGCAATAATGGGGGTGTTTTGGCTTTGTTTTTTGTAGCAGGCGTTGTGAAATCGAAATATTTGGTTCATAGAAATGGATGCTTCTGCGCATGCGCGTGAGCCTATAGTCCGTTTCAACATTGCACATTTAAAATGACGGACATAGTCTCGCTTCGCGCAGAAAAAGCTGAATTTGGGGACACTAGAAACCCCATCCAAAGAAAATGTAAGCCATGAACAGCGTTAATTTATCAAAGCTGTATGTTGATTGCATCATTAGGTCGTTAAAGCGCTTATCTTTTACAAATGGAAATGCAGGTCAACTACACGCCGATCTTCCAAGTTCGCGCACGTCTATCTATAGCTGACGCGCGGAATACATTGTTGTTATGTCGCAACGAAATCCACTGACAGGTGCTTTCGCGTGAAGGTGCATTGACCCGCATTTCCAAATTTGCAATGCACGACCTATCCATGCATTCAACATTCCTCCTCCTCCTCTTCCTCCTCCTCCTCCCCCTCCCCCTCCTCGTCCCCCTCCCATTCCTCCTCCCCTCCTCCTCCCCCTCCTCCTCCCCCTCCTCCTCCCCCTCCCCCTCTTCCCCTCCTCCTCCCCCTCCGGAACCGGGTGGGGATGGAGGGTGGGGATGGGGGGTGGGGATGGAGGGTGGGGATGGCGGGTGGGGATGGTGTCGAAGACAGTTGGTGAAATTGTTTGTGTGCCTGTGGTTGGGTGGAGTTTTCCTTTGTTTTGGGTATTAGCGATTGTGGGTTATTCATTTCTTTCTCGACCGAGATGAAAGGTTTTTTGGGAACGGCGTCAGAGTTCGCGTCATCTTTGGAATTCGCGTCACAGAATTGCCAAGAGAGTTCATAGCGGTGGATTTTTGAAGAATAACCACGGCAAATTTGGGGTGAAGTTCATAGGCCTGTTGAGGTAAGCCATAATTCTTTCTCTAAAGATTGCTAAAGGATTTTTGCGAAAAGTTTTCCTTAAAGGGGGAAATTTGGCTGTCTAGCAACTAAGGGGAGGGAACCTACAATTTGTTACCAGTGCGATGTTTTGTCTCTTCTGTGTGTAAATAATTCATCATTTCTATCGTTTATGCTAGCTTCATTTAGAGTTATATGTAGTGATGCATTAGTTGGAATGATGTGTTGTTTAGGTTGTAAAGAAGGAAGTCACTCTAGTGTCGATGTTTTCTCATTACTGTCCTTGGCCTTCTAGGCCTGCATTGTCGCCTGTCAAGGACGGGACAGCCTGCATTGTCTCCTGTCAAGGACGGGACAGCCTGCATTGTCGCCTGTCAAGGACGGGACGGACTGCATTGTCGCCTGTCAAGGACGGGACGGACCCCATTGTCGCCTGTCGAGGACGGGACGGACCTCCATTGTCTCCTGTCGAGGACGGGACAGCCTGCATTGTCGCCTGTCAAGGACGGGACGGACTGCATTGTCGCCTGTCGAGGACGGGACGGACTCCTTTGTCTCCTGTCGAGGACGGGACAGATTCTTTTATTATTATCGTTTGGCGCTGCTGCAGAGTTGGAGAGTGACATTGTTGTTTTACGTTCGTCATGTGCATTTTTTTCCATACATCATTCTAACCATACAAAAGATTAATTAAATATTTTTGTATATTTATTCTTGCACTTCAGTGTTCATGTGTCTGTTTATGTTTGGGGAGTGTGGCCATAGTTTTTATTGAAAAACCTAACCATGTACACTCTAGGCCTCAGCCTAGGGTGACATGCACGCGACAGATGGGGTGGGTGGGGATGGGGGGTGGGGATGGAGGGTGGGGATGGCGGGTGGGGATGGGGCTGGGGGGGGGTGGGTTGGAGGGTGGGGATGGCGGGTGGGGATGGGTGGGTGGGGATGGGGGTGGGGATGGAGGGTGGGGATGGAGGGTGGGGATGGAGGATGGGGAGGGGGGGGAGGAGGAGGAGGGGAGGAGGGAGGGGGAGGGGAGGAGGGGAGGAGGAGGAGGAGGAGAGGGAGAGGGGAGGAGGAGGGGAGGAAGAGGGGGAGGAGGAGCGAGAGGAGGAGGGGGAGGGGAGGAGGGAGGAGGGAGGAGGAGGAGGAGGAGGGAGGAGGAGGGGAGGAGGAGGGGAGGAGGAGAGGGAGGGGAGGGGGAGGAGGAGGGGAGGAGGGGAGGAGGAGGGAGGAGGAGGAGGGGAGGGGGAGGAGGAGGGAGGAGGAGGAGGAGGAGGAGGAGGAATGTTGAATGCATGAATAGGTCGTGCATTGCAAAATTGGAAATGCGGGTCAATGCACCTTCACGCGAAAGCACCTGTCAGTGGATTTCGTTGCGATATAACAACAATGTATTCCGCGCGTCAGCTATAAATAGACGTGCGCGAACTTGGAAGATCGGCGTGTAGATGACCTGCATTTCCATTTGTAAAAGATAAGCGCTTTAACGACCTAATGATGCAATCAACATACAGCTTTGATAAATTAATGCTGTTCATGGCTTACATTTTCTTTGGATGGGGTTTCTAGTGTCCCCAAATTCAGCTTTTTCTGCGCGAAGCGAGACTATGTCCGTCATTTTAAATGTGCAATGTTGAAACGGACTATAGGCTCACGCGCATGCGCAGAAGCATCCATTTCTATGAACCAAATATTTCGATTTCACAACGCCTGCTACAAAAAACAAAGCCAAAACACCCCCATTATTGCAGCAAATCATTTTATTACACATTACACCGTAAATGTATTCACAAACATGATCGGAATGCATCAGAAACGCGTCGACAAACAAGCACTTTTTACATGTATCTAAGCAGTGTGATTACTTCCCCATAGTCCTGGCCGCTTGGGGCGCTGCGTTCCGAGCGTCTTGTAACTTTTAAGAGCAAAAGCTCGGCATGAGCTATCTTTGTGTAACCTATAATCTTTTCTGAAACTGTCAAGGCAATACTCAATGACAGATGTGTGTCCATTGTGTACAGCTATTATTGATGGAGACCAACCATGTGGTGAACAGGCATACAAAACGTGTTTGATGACGTCATCATTTAGCCCAGACAAGATGCTTTTGACATTTTTTTAAGTTCCCTATCACAGCAGCAAAATAGACAGTCTTCATCAGAGATTGCAGTTCCTTTGGAATGAACTCCGATATCCCCTTTGTCTCAACTGTCTTACTTGCCCTGAAACACGTAAGCGGTCGTCAAATGATAAAATGTAAACAGAGTGTCATTTTAATAGAGGCTCAATGTCATTTTGTAATTCAACATTCTTCGAATGGTAGAGAGAGAAAAATACAGTAGTCAATCAATGATAGCGAAACTGAGCATATTAACTCTTAAAGCTTAGTATTTCTGGTGTCTGCCATTAGAAAAGTGACAGCTTCAGTTTGAGTGTTCCTTTTTAATCCCACATCATTCCTTTCTGACTGCGAAATATGTACGTCTTGCCAAAAGCACATACATCAAGTAAAGCAGCTCTACTTATGACCAGTATTGACCATCGATACTACTCGTCGACAAAAAAGGCTAGCATCAGATTCTGGACACACCAAATAGAGTAAGCATCAGATGAGTCCTGCGCTAGGGCTTGTTCCGAGCACTGATGACACCAAACACATGGAGTGGGGATAGGGGTGTGGGGATAGTGGGTGGGGATGGGGGTGGGGATGGGAGGGGGGGTGGGGATGTTGGGTGGGGATGGGGGGTGGGGATGGGGTTGATGGGGGGTGGGCTGGGGCTGGGGAAGGGGGGTTGGAATGGGGGGTGGGGATGGAAGGTGGGGTTGGGGGATGAAATCATGTGAAAGTTTACAGAATGGAGCAGTGAAATGCATATTTTAATTCATGTGGAATGATAACGATACAAAACAGTAACTCATCACAGATCAAGTTGGACCTTTCCCCAATGATGTAGAGGATGGCGACCTCGTACGGTACTGCTGGTGCTGGAGCCGGCCCCCCTCCCGTCTTCCTCTCGTCCCTCTTTCTGTTTAATACAGCGCCTTTCAAGGCTCTCCACTTCTCTTTCAAGTCATTCGCAGTTCGAACTGCCACCCCGCAGGCGTTGACCTTTGTGCTGATCCTTTCCCAAATTTCGCTCTTCACTGTCTCCGGCACTGTGGCGCTGTGGCTGCTAAACAGAGTTATGTGCTCCACTTGCAGTTCCTCCACTAGAATTCGAACTTCATCTGCAGTGAAGTTTGATTTTCGGACCATCTTTTTGGCTTTTCCAGTCATCTTGAATATTTCCGAATCCTCCACATTTAGCACCGGAAGCACAACCGGAAGCTCACAGCGTAACCGGTTTTCCCAGTATCTATAAATAACATACCTTTTATTTGGCGTTTATACGTCTCCATTTAGCCAAAGATTATAGGTTACATAAAGATAGTTCATTAGCGCATTGTCGTGAGGATCGAGACACGTTGCGCCCCAAGCGGATGGATCAAGCGTTGCCCTGTGACCTGCATTCGATTGTTAAAAAGTAGGACCTTTCAATACATTTTGATGCATTCAACATACAGCTTTGATAAATTAATGCTGTTCATGGCTTACATTTTCTTCGGATGGGTTTCTAGTATCCCAAAATATAGCTTTTTCTGCGCGAACTGGAGAGAGCTGCCGCCATTGAATTGCCCAAAGAGTAGACATATACGCCATATCTACACGAAAGCAGTCCTCTGATTGGTTCCCTGAATAGAATCCTCCAATCAGCAGGCAGCTTTCTTCGCCGTCTTGTCACTAAGCGGTGTGAGTACACTTTCCTTGATTCACTCCTACTACCGTCCGCTAGGTTTGGCGTCTTGTAACTTTGAAGAGCAAAAGCTCGGCATGAGCTATCTTTGTGTAACCTATAATCTTTGATTTAGCACGCCGTGCATACCAAATCCGGTTAGGGCTTATACGCGGTTAGGGCCCGTGTAGCTAACCGCTTCTGACGTGCATACGGGCCCAGGCGAGTTATTGTGACACATCATGCAACCTTCCTAAGCGAGGTAACACCTTTTAGAGAGCATAGATCCTTGGGAGTTCGGGTGGCCTTTGGTGGAAGGGCGGGAATGGGGGGGGGGGGGGGGGGGATATATAGGGCTGAAAATGACTGTTGAAGCTGCTATCTGCTGAATAAATGGCATCTGCTCTAAACGATTACTGTTCCATCCACATGTACATTCAGTTTTAGAAGTAATCTTCATGTTCGATTTTTGCTGATTGCCGGAATGCTTCTGATGAATACAGACTTATAGTTTGAATTTCCGCTAAACCAACGTGTGTCAAATGTGAATTTCGCATTATGCCCGTTCTCATGAATATTATCGCATTCTTCTCCCTAGTAGTTGTAGTAATGGGTCGGTATCACCTGTAAACAAAATGAGTGGTGTTTTTCAGAGCACGTTTATGTTTTAGAGAATGGTAAAACACATACGTTTTCACTCTGAAGCACTTGGTAGAAAACAAAATAAAAACAAAAAGATTCCTTTGACTCTCAGAATCGTTTTATCGGAAGAGAGATGTAGCTCATCACCTTTCCAGTGCCTCACATGATTTTTAACCGTAGATCTGTATTCATTCTTCTGACAAACTGTATCATTCTAAGTTTACAAACCAAACACAGACATACAAAACACTCCCTGATTATCTCGTGTAGATTGATTAATTCCGTGTATACATGACTTTATGTGTACATGGTATCACCATAGCAAATATTCACAATGATGGAGAGAGAAATGAGATGCTTGGTGATGTTCTGTCTTTTTTTCCTAAACACTTAAATCCTAGAATGTCCATAGCTTCTAATTAAATCAGTGTCGATAATATGTGTCCTCGTTGTTGTTGTTGGTTGCTGCTGCTGTTGCTTCAGAAGAATATTATATATGTGCGCATGGAAAAATAAGCAAAGACACCGAGCATTTTCGTTGAAACTTTTAAAACAATCAATACCTGATTTGATAAACATGGAAGTGCAGTAATGGAGATTTGAAGGTGGAAGATATAAATCAATGAAACACAGCTCTGCCTTGTATTTTCTTCTGGCTTACTACAATGTCATTCTTATGGACGAATCTGGGATTCCAAGACAGCTGTTTATGGAAAACTCGTCCCAGGCAGCTGCAATTGAAGACAAACAGAACAGAGGCACAGATACAACCTCAAGGCAAACCTCAAGTGCGCAGATCTTCGTCCTCGAGAGCTTGGGGCAGCTGTCTTTACCCAGACTGCCTGGCGCGCCATATGGAAAACAGTCACCGCCACCCTTGAGGCAGACTGCTGTCAACGCCTTGCCAGCGCAAGATAGTGAAGACAGAGGGCTTTCTCTGCCCCTGCCCTTGCTTTAACAACGAGTATTTGACTGCTCTATCTGTAACCGCCCATGCGCATCGAATGTAAGTCTCAGACACTAATGTGTTCCCACCTCCTCAATCTGGGTGTGGAAATCGATCATTTTGCAAAGAAACGCGACTAGAGGGATGTACACATTCCATTTGATGAAAGGGAAGTTTTCATTTAATTTATTCTGTAGAATCCCAGATAGCTGCTGCACCTTCTCTTGTAAAAATTCATGATGATTAGAAATGATCCCTGTAAGAGGTGACACCCAGTGCTCTGCCTTCTCTCTCTCCCCACGCCCTCTCTCCACACTGGGACTCCAGAGTACGCCCCTCCCCCCTCGACCTCTCTCCACACTGGGACTCCAGAGTACGCCCCTCCCCCCTCGACCTCTCTCCACACTGGGACTCCAGAGTACGCCCCTCCCCCCTCGACCTCTCTCCACACTGGGACTCCAGAGTACGCCCCTCCCCCCTCGACCTCTCTCCACACTGGGACTCCAGAGTACGCCCCTCCCCCCTCGACCTCTCTCTCTGTTCACTGGCGTTGCGTCTTACTCTTAACCTGGAGCTGGGAAGAAAAGGGACAAACGAAACCCCTGAGGGGAATCGACTCCGTTGTTCCAGACCCACAACCTCACTCACTCCCATCTTCCTCCAAACCCCACCCTTTTTACACTCTTTATGAACGGTTCACTACATGTATGTTTGAAAAACTCCATTACACGTCTCTTATCACTTTCAATCTTTCACATTCCCAAACCAGGCAGCCCGCACAGTGGCGAAAGCACTCAGCATTTGTCTCTAAGCCTGGCGTACCTCATCCAGTCCGCACGGACCAGTGTCGAAATTTTGAGAGTGATCTGTTTCAAGAACTCTGTGCACCGCTTGGAGCAGAGAAGACAAGCACTACAGCGTTCCAAACAGAGTCAGAATGAAGGGTCGAGCGATTTAACCGCACACTGGAAAGCAAGCTCTCAGCGAATGTGCAAGAAGATCAGTCAGACTGGGACTCTCACCTGGATGTCATCATGATGGCATATCGAGCGTCCATACACGACGCCACCCCAGCAAGCCCGTGTAAACTGATGTTGGGACGATATATTAATCTACCACTGGACTTACAGTATGGGCGGCCTCCCTCACGAGAGGGGATAGTGATGAACGACTAAGTAGCAGAGCTTCAGGAGAGGATGACGTGGCCAGACAGTACTTGAGAAGAACAGCTGAGGACAACAAGTGGCGGTATGACCAACGTGCGGACACTGGCATGTACAAAGTTGATGACTTGGTGTGGCTACATCAGCCAAGACCAAAGAGGGATGGATCCCCCAAACTTGTGAGGCCGTGGGAGGAGCCTTAGGAGGGAGGTCATCTCGCTGTTTAGTGACGTCACATACCGTGTGAAGGGGAAGGGTACGAACCCTAAAATTGAGCACTTCAACATACTGCGGCCAAACCGGTGTTAGTCACCTGTGTTTTTATCTAGTAGAAGCGACATAAACACTCACAGACGCATCCAGCGTCTGACGAGGTCGCCAGGTCGCCGCAGACTATAATGTGACACGTTCGAACTTCGTTTGGGCGTCTGAGGCTGCATAGGTATCCCAGAAACCCAATGGGGGTAGATATACTTGCAGCTTGTATGACTGTCTAGTGCCATGCCATGCATGAAACTGAAATTATGTCTTGATGGGAGTATTAAAGCTAATAGTTTTCTTTGTCATGTATTACATCATAACATGATAATATGCCGCAGGAAGGGCCAGGGATTCAGGGGACTTTGGGTTCGTTTAGGAAGGGAAGAATGTACAGGAGTCGGCTACCCTGTCTCTAGGAGGGGATACGACTTTCTGCTTTTATTTTTTCATAACTAGAGATGTTCCCCTGCCCTTAATTATCTTACATTGACATTGTGTGACCGCAGGTAAATGGCGTCGCTGATGACATCTGCTTTCTAGGAAGAAACGATTGTTTATGTGGCAAAAATGAAGAGGCTTCCACAGACATTGGCTCCGCCTTAAGTTATGCATGTTGTGTTCGAGTCTCTTACGTCAAGGTTACCTGAACAAATTTGTTTATTCTTACAGCACCCGACCGTGCTCAAAAATGTATAAAGTAGTACACGAGACATTTGAAATGGTTCCACATTTTATTTTGCATCATCATTTGTCAAGCTTCTTCAAGCATGAATCAGCAAGATCTTTACTGTGCAACTGCAACTGCCTAAAACGCCTTTGTGCATCTTGCCCAGTGTATTTACAAGAGTACAAAATTACAGGTATGGCAAATCAAGTACCTAAATCGACTTCTATGTGATATATACATACACGGAAAAACTATCAACAGGGGAATATGTCATTACTATATTAAATGTCTTTTCTTTCAGAGAAAATCTTATGCAGTGGCTTTTGCTCAGAAAGACTCTCTATCAAGAAATTAAATGTTAATCAATTCTCCGTTTCTTCCCTGTATCTCCAAAGTGAAACATGCAATGCCGAAACGAAGACATTCACTGAATTACCTGAAAGTCATAGGCAATAACAGACTTGAAACTTCCAACACCACAGTAAAGTTAACATGAGCACACACGGGCACACCACCTCATTATATGGGTAACTTTGCTGCTGGCTTTACACAAAAAAGACAAAACATGCTTTAAATTGTATAACTCACCTCTGCTGTAATGTTCAAAACAATGTTGAGGGAAAGAAATATCATACAAACGTATATAAAGGAGATATCATCATTTACATAATCACAGCAATAAAGGAATAATCTAGTTACAGTTATGCACTCCTGGAAGCTTTAGGAAAAGGGCAATGTATAGTGACATTATAATCACTGTCCTGGCAGCCACAAGAGATTTTCCTGGCAGCAGTGAAGTGGAGGAACTGTCAGAGAAGGTCCATGTCCCACACCACCACTCCCTTGTCCTGCAAGGCACCTTGGAAGGCAGCAGAGGCAGACGCAGGCAGAGAAAGGCCTGCCTGACAGCGTACAAAGTAGACTTCACTCCATGTTCCAAAACTGCCGAGAAGAGTTTGATATGTCAAATAAGTGTATAACTGGCGTCTGCATCTGTCGGGTTACTCCAACACAAACATGTCACAAGATAAGCAAACCATTACTGACACAGTTACATTATAACGATACACTGGGTCAGGACGCGTCCCAGTGAATCCATATTTGCATTACAGTAACTCGTAAAACCGCGCCAAATAACACTTCAAATTGCAATACAACGTGCATTTTGCAGAAAGGAACGATATGTATGCATGCATGTGCGTGTGTGTGCATGCGTGTGTGTGTTCGTGCGTGCAAGAGCGCGCGCGCGTGTGTGTGTTTGTGTGTGTGTGTGTGCGCGCGCGCGAGCGCGTGTTTAACTGTTTAAGGAAGGAGGGGATGGGGGAGAAGAAGGATGAGTGAGTACGAGTTGAGGACAAAAAGACGCACGGCACTATAAAGAGAGCAGTGTGAGTTTTTTACACGAACAATAGGCACAGTGTAAGTAAAATACAGAGCACTTTACATTTAAATGAAATATACACTTGTATTTCTTGCTGTAATGAAATACTTTACAACACCATGTAGAAGCAATATTAAAACCTTTAGTCACTTGTCTGTATTATACCAAATTACATCTGCAGCATTTCAAATATCACCACAGCCGATAGACACGGCAATTAGTAGCTTTCACTATGTTTTGTACCTGATGCAAATTCCTCATGCAAATGCTACACGTGAACTCCAATCAGATATTAGGCACAGCAACATTCAAACACGCGCCTGAAACTTCAGCATTTTCCAATAAAAGACATTACCTACAAAACTTAAAATGAAGCACAATTAAAATAGCTTTACTTCCAAACGCAAATCATTATATTGCATCTTGAATCAGGCATTACAATGAACTGACTTGGGACATCTGTGTGAGGACCACACCAAAGTAACATTCTTCACGTCAAAGGAAAAGTCGCCTGAATGTGGTGTGTGCTGGGCGTCTTTTTTCAAAATGTAAATGGAAGTATTGTTTGAACAACTACTGATAATCTGCAACAAAAATACTGGTACGTTTGTATATTAAATATATAGTGCTATGCTACTGTTATGCATGTGCGATATTGTGGAAAGACATGAAAATCAAACGCTTATGAATGAATAAAACACAATAAAAGCATCAATGAATTGGCAACTAATCTCAGCACTTGAAACGTCCAGATGATTGATGACGAATCTAGGTAATACGCATTCGCAAAAAATTGCATGTGAAAGGCTGGTTGAAATAAAAGGCATGCTTAATATATATGTACATGAGAGAACAAGTCGAATTTAGCGTGGTTGCGTTACAGGCTTTGATCGTGATAAAGCCTTTTCACAAAGGGTGCTCTAAACCGTCTCCCATGTTGTGTGGATTCGCTCATGCACACGTAAGTGGTCAGATCTAGAGCAAGCCTTTTCACAAAATGTACATTCGAAGAGTTCTTACCCCATGTGGGTTCGTTCATGCCTGCGTAAATTACTAGAATCAGAGAAAGTCTTCTCACAAACTGTACATTTGAAAGGTTTGGATCCTGTGTGGGTTCGTTCATGCCTGATGTAAATTACTGGACTGAGAGAAAGCCTTTTCACAAACTGTACATTTGAAAGGCTTGGATCCTGTGTGGGTTCGCTCATGCTGATGTAAAGTACTGGACTGAGAGAAAGCCTTTTCACAAACTGTACATTTGAAAGGCTTGGATCCTGTGTGGGTTCGCTCATGCTGATGTAAAGTACTGGACTGAGAGAAAGCCTTTTCACAAACTGTACATTTGAAAGGCTTGGATCCTGTGTGGGTTCGCTCATGCTGATGTAAATGACTGGACTGAGAGAAAGCCTTTTCACAAACTGTACATTTGAAAGGCTTGGATCCTGTGTGGGTTCGTTCATGTGTACGTAAACTACTGGACCGAGAGAAAGCCTTTTCACAAACTGTACATTTGAAAGGCTTGGACTCTGTGTTGGTTTGTTTATGTAATCGTAAATGGCGTGAACTCGAGAGAGTGGAAACCGTTCCTTGCATGGATTCACTTCGCGCCTTTTTGTGCTTCGATGGGGCTGAAGAGTCCTTTAGTTCTTCCTTGGAAGCCTTTGTCAACGTTTTTTCTCTCCCGTCAACGGATACGTCCACGTCCCGTGTAGTTGTAGCACAAAAAGCGTTCGGAACTGAAGCGTTATCAGAAGGAAGCGAATCATCAAAAACGGTGACAGTGTCACTTGGAGTCGCACATTCAACAGTAAATGTGACGTTTGGAATCAGACCATTCTGGAATACAGCTGTAAGAGAAGTACCTTCTTTTGAAGTAATGCTCGAACAAGCCGTTTGTGACTCAGAACTACCCTGATCTTTGCAGTTTGAACTTTTCCTAACAGTGTTGCAGTCAGACAAACTTTGATCTGATGTTTGTTTGCGCTCATAGTCACAGTCCACACCTTGGTTATAAGTATCGTCCGCAGACTCAGATGCGCATGTTAGATTACGTGCCTCGACTGTAGACAGTGATGAATCCTGAAAGAAAAAAATTGACTTAACACACACACACAATTATCTTTCTTCAACACTGCAAAGCATGATTTAAAAATGAAACTAAACTTACGAACCACCGTAACAAATTAACGGATGGTTTTGAAACGGGTTATCGCCGTTTCCATTAGATGACAAATAACCGGCATGCACACACAGCTTGCTACAGTGTCATTGCTGACATGTGACCATGTTACTGCTCCTTAAATACAATGATAAAAAAGCTGTGGAAGACAAGCTGAGAAATATAAAAAGAGAAAACTTTACTATTTTAAGTAAACCTGTGGAGCTGAGGATGGTCAGCAGCTTCAGTGTGAGCATGATGTGGAGAACTTTTTAAAGGAAAAATGCGAAGTTTTTTTTTTAAGAAACAGAATATCAATAAAATATATTTAGAACACGTTGCATTTGAAAGGTTTCTGTCTCTTTCTTTCTCGTTTTATTAGAAAA
>JAWQFJ010028826.1:35000-70197 GCA_034096865.1 Theodoxus fluviatilis
TATCCGATTAATTTAATCATATTCAACAAAGTTGTTGGAGTTGATTAGTTCAACACACACATACACGCACGCACGCGCGCTCGCTCGCCTTCAAGTAAGCGTAAGCACGTAAGAGGGGGGATGACTTTCTGCTTTCCTCTTTAGAGTGTAATCAGAGATGCTCCTCTACCGCTAATTATCTGACCTTGACCTTGTGAACTTGAGATCTATAAAAGCTGAAGAAGAATGACGTCATTGATGACATTAATTTTCTTGGGAAAGACGATTCTTTTTACGGCAACAATGAAAAAGGCTTAAGTCCTGCATGTTGCGTCCGAGTCTCTTACATCAAGGTGACCTGAACAAGGTTTGTTTATTCTTTGAGCAGCCCTGCTCGAAAATGTATGATGTAGTATGCGAAATATTTGGCAAGTTTTCACCTTTTATTTTACACTATCGTTTTGTATAAGAGCAGATATTTCAACCACATAATTATTCAAGCTTCTTGGAGCATGAATCAGTAAGAGCTCCGCTGCACACCTGCAACAGCCGTAAACACTATGTGTATTTCGCTCATTGTATTTACAAGCATACACAAATACAGATATGATGAAGTAATTACCTAAATCGACTTATATGCGAAATATACCGGCACTGATAAACCAACAAATATATAGAGGAATATGTCAACATAAGAAGAGAAAGTATGTTTTGGTGGCTTTTTACACAGAAAGACTCTCCATTAAACAAATATGCGTGTCATTACTCTGTTTCTTCCTTACTGACTGGAATAGTCACATAAGCATGAAAGAGTGTGAAAATATGGCACTTCCAACAGCACAGTACTGTTAACACAGACACGGACACACCACCTCATTTTCACTGTCACTGCGCCGCTAGCCATACATAGATAGAAAAAAGTGTTCTAAAGTGCACATCTCACCTTATTGTGTTGTTTCAAGCAATGTACAAGAAAAGAAGTTTCATATAAACATGTTAAAAATAATATCATCATATACATCATAATACTGAGAAAGGAGTAAAATGGTCACATGCACACACTCATGGAAGTTTTAGGAAAGGGGCAATGTAGAATGAAACCAGAATCGCTTTCCTGGCAGCGTCAAAAGCCTTTCCTGGCAGCAGTGAAGTGGAGGAACTGTCAGAGAAGGTCCATGTCCCACACCACCACTCCCTTGTCCTGCAAGGCACCTTGGAAGGCAGCAGAGGCAGACGCAGGCAGAGAAAGGCCTGCCTGACAGCGTAAACAGTAGACTTCAATCGCTGTTCAAAAACTGCAGACACCATTTTGAGAGAGATGTGAAATAAGTGTATAAATGGCGTCTGCATTTGTCAGGTTATTCCGACCCAAACATGTATCAAAATACATAAGCCATTACTGACATCTTGTTAAGAGTACAGAGGTGCTGAGTATTGTGTGACACAAATATTTCAAAATAAACTTTCTGATACAGTAAATGAGTAATGATACCCTCTTCATTTCCCATAAATATGATGCATTAGGTGATGTATAAACTGTACAGAAAGGAAAAACTGAATGTAATATTTAGTTTATCTTTTTTGGCTCTTTTTCTGAATGAGAGGTGGTGTCAAGTTAAGATAAGACTCCAAACTGTCTTCTTCAAATACAACTAAACTATTCAACACAAAAACTTTATTGCAGCTTCAACATCCAATTATTAATGATATTTTTGCTCCTAGGTCAAGAAGAAATGAAATAAAACCATAATTGTTAGTCAAATTAGAGGTTAGCATTCGTCTTAACTTAACTTTACACCGCAGCGTCACACTTTCTCTCATTCAATCTTTCGCGCAAAACATGAAAAACATCAAAGTTGAAGAAGATTTATTAAGCATCAAACACATGTGCAGAAACATCGATCTTTTGTCAACAACATGAAACAAGTTTGGATTGTGTGAGTTGACAGTGTGAGGAGAAAGAGGCTCTGTTTTGAGGTAGGGTAGTGAAATTGGCGTACTCAGCACCTGCGTACTCTTGACCATCTACATTGTAACGCTTCACTGGGTCAGAATGCGTGCCAGTCAATCCAGTTTTGCATTACACCTATTCGTGCAGCCAAGCCAAATACCACTTAAAATTGCAATACAATGTACATTTTAACACAAGGAAAGGTGTGTGTGTGTGTGTGTGTGTGTGTGTGTGTGTGTGTGTGTGTAAGAAAGGAGGGGGGTTCGCAGGTGTGTGTCCCTGTGTAAGAAAGGAGGGAGGTGGGGGGTGGGAGAGAAGTAAGATGGGTGGGTGCGAGTTGAGGACAACAGGACGCACGGTATTATAAAGAGAGCAGTGTGAGTTTTTCTGACAAGAACAATAGGCACAATGTCTATAAAATACAGAGCAGTTTACATTTACATGAAATATACACCTGTATATTCTTCTCAAATGAAATAGTTAACAAAACCATGTAAGAGCAACATAAAACCATCTAATGACTTGTCTGTACTATACAGCATTTCAAATATCACCACAGCCAACAGGCATAGCGATTGGCAGCTTTCATTATGTATTAAATCCGACGCAAATTCCTTATGCAAATGCTACAGGTGAACTCCAATCAGATATTCAGACATAGCAACATTCAAACACACGCCTGAAACTTCAGCATTTTCCAATAAAAGACATTACCTATAAAAACTTAGGTGAAGCACAAATTAAAAAAATATTACGTGCAAACGCAAATCATTATATTACATCTTGAATCAGACACTACAATGCACTGACTTGGGGCATTTGTGTGAGGACCACACCAAAGTAACATACTTCACGTCAAAGGAAAAGTCGCCTGAAAGTGTTGTGTGCTGGGCGTCTCTTTACCCAATTTAAATAGGAGAATTGTTTGAACAAGTCCTGATAATCTGAAACAAAAAAACTGGTACGTTTGTATATTAAATGCATAGTGCTATGCCACTGTTATGCATGTACGATATTGTGGGAAGACATGAAAATGAAACGCTTATGAATGAAAGAAAAAAATACAAGCATCGATGAATTGGCAACTAATCTCAGCACTTGAAACGTCCAGATGATTGAAGACGAATCTAGGTAATACACATTCACAAAAAATTGCTTCTGAAAGGCTGGTTGAAGGAAAAGGCATGCTTAATATATATTACGTGAGAGAACAAGTCGAGTTGAGCGTGGTTGCGTTACAGGCTTTGATCGTGATAAAGCCTTTTCACAAAGAGTGCTCTAAACCGTCTCCCATGTTGTGTGGATTCGCTCATGCACACGTGAGTGGTCAGATCTAGAGCAAGCCTCTTCACAGAATGTACGTTCGAATAGTTTCTATCCCATGTGGGTTCGTTCATGCATGCGAAAAGTACTAGAATCAGAGAAAGGCTTCTCACAAACTGTACATTTGAAAGGCTTCGATTCTGTGTGGGCTTGCTCATGCTTCCGTAAAATACTGGACTGAGAGAACATCTGTTCAAAAATTCTACATTTGAAAGACTTGGATCCTGTGTTGGTTCGTTCATGTCTACGTAAAGTATTGGACTGAGAGAAAGCCTTTTCACAAACTGTACATTTGAACGGCTTGGATCCTGTGTGGGTTCGTTCATGCCTACATAAATTATCACTCTGATAGCGCACTCTGATCCTGGAGGCAGCTACTCTGATCCTGGAGGCAGCTACTCTGATCCTGGAGACAGCGCACTCTGATCCTGGAGACAGCGCACTCTGATCCTGGAGACAGCGCACTCTGATCCTGGAGGCAGCTACTCTGATCCTGGAGACAGCTACTCTGATCCTGGAGACAGCGCACTGTGATCCTGGAGACAGCACACTCTGATCCTGGAGACAGCCACTCTGATCCTGGAGACAGCCACTCTGATCCTGGAGACAACACAATCTGATCCTGGAGACAACACAATCTGATCCTGGAGACAACACAATCTGATCCTGGAGACAACACAATCTGATCCTGGAGACAGCCACTCTGATCCTGGAGACAGCGCACTGTGATCCTGGAGACAGCTACTCTGATCCTGGAGACAGCGCACTCTGATCCTGGAGACAGCGCACTCTGATCCTGGAGACAGCGCACTCTGATCCTGGAGACAGCGCACTCTGATCCTGGAGACAGCTACTCTGATCCTGGAGACAGCGCACTCTGATCCTGGAGACAGCGCACTCTGATCCTGGAGACAGCGCACTCTGATCCTGGAGACAGCCACTCTGATCCTGGAGACAGCGCACTGTGATCCTGGAGACAGCTACTCTGATCCTGGAGACAGCGCACTGTGATCCTGGAGACAGCGCACTCTGATCCTGGAGACAGCACGCAAGGCACGGGTCTCCACACAGGGAGCCGCCACACGCCCAGCGTGGCTGTCATCCGAGTCCCGTCACCAGGACAGCGTGGCTGTCATCCGAGTCTCGTCACCAGGACAGCGTGGCTGTCATCCGAGTCCCGTCACCAGGACAGCGTGGCTGTCATCCGAGTCCCGTCACCAGGACAGCGTGGCTGTCATCCGAGTCCCGTCACCAGGACAGCGTGGCTGTCACCCGAGTCCCGTCACCAGGACAGCGTGGCTGTCATCCGAGTCCCGTCACCAGGACAGCGTGGCTGTCAGCCGAGTCCCGTCACCAGGACAGCGTGGCGGTCATCCGAGTGACGTCACCAGGACAGCGTGGCTGTCATCCGAGTCCCGTCACCAGGACAGCGTGGCTGTCATCCGAGTCCCGTCACCAGGACAGCGTGGCTGTCATCCAAGTCCCGTCACCAGGACAGCGTGGCTGTCATCCGAGTCCCGTCACCAGGACAGCGTGGCTGTCATCCAAGTCCCGTCACCAGGACAGCGTGGCTGTCATCCGAGTCCCGTCACCAGGACAGCGTGGCTGTCATTCGAGTCCCGTCGCCAGGACAGCGTGGCTGTCATCCGAGTGACGTCACCAGGACAGCGTGGCTGTCATCCGAGTCCCGTCACCAGGACAGCGTGGCTGTCATCCGAGTCCCGTCACCAGGACAGCGTGGCTGTCATCCGAGTCCCGTCACCAGGACAGCGTGGCTGTCATCCGAGTATCGTCACCAGGACAGCGTGGCTGTCATCCGAGTCCCGTCACCAGGACAGCGTGGCTGTCATCCGAGTCCCGTCACCAGGACAGCGTGGCTGTCATCCGAGTCCCGTCACCAGGACAGCGTGGCTGTCAGCCGAGTCCCGTCACCAGGACAGCGTGGCTGTCATCCGAGTCCCGTCACCAGGACAGCGTGGCTGTCATCCGAGTCCCGTCACCAGGACAGGGTAGCGGCAGGCCTCGTGGCTTGGAACATGCGCGTACTTGAAAAGCACCATCTCTCAGCTCTTTAAATTTGTTCTTGCCCACACTGACTGTAATGTTGCTGTCATGTATACACATTTAGAAAAGTAGGTTATCAATTTGATCAGAATGTTGGAAAATAGCACCATATATAATGAGGAAATACTAACATGTATATGTGTGTAGGCTTCTTTCCATACATTGGATTGCACAGCAGAGACACCTTACCTCAAAGCAATACACTGTAATTTGAAACCAGCACAGTTTGCCTGTTGACTGTTATTCTCTTTCTCATAAGTGTGTGTGTGTGTGTGTGTGTGTGTGTGCGCGCGCACGCGCGTGCGCGTGTTAGCGTGTGTTCGTATTAACTGCGTTCTTGAGTATAATAAACAAAAAAATGATTTACCCGCCAGAATCACTATACAAGTGTGTTCAATAGTCTGTCGGTGTGCAAAAAACTGTGTCATGAAGAAGTAAGTGGACACCACCCCTGATCCCATTCCGCACCAAATTACTCTTCAGAGCCACAATGTCGCACAGTAGGCCTATTGAATTGGAGACAGCAAGCCTGATAGAATGACATCTGCCACTTGGTAGGTTAGCACTTAGATTTTACAAGTTGATGCTTTCGGCATAGGCCTACTTACTGTGCACTTTAACATTTTCGGCAATAATTCAGTGTCAAAATGCGTCGTGACTGCTCCGTCAAAAGTTCTCCGCTGGTGCACAAATTGCACTCGCTGGAGATCAATTATTGTGGATCAGCGATGGCGATTTCTTGACTCAGTATCAAAATATTGCTCAGCATGAATCAAGCGTCATTTCTATGGTTTTGTTTCGTGTACCAGTCCTGATTACGCACCTCCGATGAACTCCTCACAACAGATGACTTTGATTAATTGAGGGATGTAATTGTACGTGCTTGAACCAAATTTTGTCATCATAATCGTTGACAGTCCGACACACGGAGAAAGACCCCGGTTTCACAGATAGTATGTTCACATTTGCGACCCATGACTTCCGTCATGAGTCAACTTTGATTTTATCGCGACTGCCTCTGACTGGCTGGCATTTTTTCTACAGTCCCTGCCCACATGAAAGTAATGTACGCCCATTCGTGCAACACAAGACGGCGAAGTGAGGGCTGATGGGATACATCTAGTCGTTGATCTTGTCATTTGAGTAGGAATTGCATCTGAAGCTCCTGTCTTGACATTTGAGTAGGAATTGCATCTGAAGCTCCTGTCTTGACATTTGAGTAGGAATTGCATCTGAAGCTCCTGTCTTGACATTTGAGTAGGAATTGCATCTGAAGCTCCTGTCTTGACATTTGAGTAGGAATTGCATCTGAAGCTCCTGTCTTGACATTTGAGTAGGAATTGCATCTGAAGCTCCTGTCTTGACATTTGAGTAGGAATTGCATCTGAAGCTCCTGTCTTGACATTTGAGTAGGAATTGCATCTGAAGCTCCTGTCTTGACATTTGAGTAGGAATTGCATCTGAAGCTCCTGTCTTGACATTTGAGTAGGAATTGCATCTGAAGCTCCTGTCTTGACATTTGAGTAGGAATTGCATCTGAAGCTCCTGTCTTGACATTTGAGTAGGAATTGCATCTGAAGCTCCTGTCTTGACATTTGAGTAGGAATTGCATCTGAAGCTCCTGTCTTGACATTTGAGTAGGAATTGCATCTGAAGCTCCTGTCTTGACATTTGAGTAGGAATTGCATCTGAAGCTCCTGTCTTGACATTTGAGTAGGAATTGCATCTGAAGCTCCTGTCTTGACATTTGAGTAGGAATTGCATCTGAAGCTCCTGTCTTGACATTTGAGTAGGAATTGCATCTGAAGCTCCTGTCTTGACATTTGAGTAGGAATTGCATCTGAAGCTCCTGTCTTGACATTTGAGTAGGAATTGCATCTGAAGCTCCTGTCTTGACATTTGAGTAGGAATTGCATCTGAAGCTCCTGTCTTGACATTTGAGTAGGAATTGCATCTGAAGCTCCTGTCTTGACATTTGAGTAGGAATTGCATCTGAAGCTCCTGTCTTGACATTTGAGTAGGAATTGCATCTGAAGCTCCTGTCTTGACATTTGAGTAGGAATTGCATCTGAAGCTCCTGTCTTGACATTTGAGTAGGAATTGCATCTGAAGCTCCTGTCTTGACATTTGAGTAGGAATTGCATCTGAAGCTCCTGTCTTGACATTTGAGTAGGAATTGCATCTGAAGCTCCTGTCTTGACATTTGAGTAGGAATTGCATCTGAAGCTCCTGTCTTGACATTTGAGTAGGAATTGCATCTGAAGCTCCTGTCTTGACATTTGAGTAGGAATTGCATCTGAAGCTCCTGTCTTGACATTTGAGTAGGAATTGCATCTGAAGCTCCTGTCTTGACATTTGAGTAGGAATTGCATCTGAAGCTCCTGTCTTGACATTTGAGTAGGAATTGCATCTGAAGCTCCTGCCTTGACATTTGAGTAGGAATTGCATCTGAAGCTCCTGTCTTGACATTTGAGTAGGAATTGCATCTGAAGCTCCTGTCTTGACATTTGAGTAGGAATTGCATCTGAAGCTCCTGTCTTGACATTTGAGTAGGAATTGCATCTGAAGCTCCTGTCTTGACATTTGAGTAGGAATTGCATCTGAAGCTCCTGTCTTGACATTTGAGTAGGAATTGCATCTGAAGCTCCTGTCCTTGACATTTGAGTAGGAATTGCATCTGAAGCTCCTGTCTTGACATTTGAGTAGGAATTGCATCTGAAGCTCCTGTCTTGACATTTGAGTAGGAATTGCATCTGAAGCTCCTGTCTTGACATTTGAGTAGGAATTGCATCTGAAGCTCCTGTCTTGACATTTGAGTAGGAATTGCATCTGAAGCTCCTGTCTTGACATTTGAGTAGGAATTGCATCTGAAGCTCCTGTCTTGGCACTGTAACGTCAGGAACAACGTTCGTGCAACTGTCCTGTGTTTCGAGGCGTGTCAAGCTTCCAGCAACGCAGACAGACAAGGCAGCTCTTTTTAAATAAATCCCTCACCGTGGCGTCATAACAAAGCACTGACTGGCCCTCTATGGCAAATTAACAGAGACTTTAAAAAACAAAACAACACCACCTTACGATTTTTTTCAATGCACCTATGCATTCATCGCTCAAATCAACCTCACAAGATTTTACAACCAAAAACTGTAGTCTTCGACAATGGGTTCATCACACTGACATGTCTCCTGTATCGATATACCGATGCCGAAATAATCATTCTTTGAAAACCAGATAGGCAGACTTTGCGAGTACATGTATTTATCTCACGCACGAGGAAGACGTGCGACCTGTATGCTTTGGTTCGGCCGTTCATGGCTGCAGTGAGTCACTCTGTAGTGGTCAACACCTTTGGTCTAAGGCAGATAATGCTCTCTATCAATAGATAAGTCATTATGATCATTTTTCTCAGAGCTGAGGCGATGTACATCTTTGAAAAATAATAATCGAGGAACGAATTCTGCAGTTTGCTTTTCGCTACATTAAAAACTTATTTTGTACACCTAACGCCGAAAAAGAAATTTTTTAATAAGAAAGAAATTGTGACATGCTACTAAGAAGATGCTCCGTCATGGAAATGTGTCGATCCTGCAAGTTGCAGTCCTGTTCTGAGCAGACCTCAAAGCGGCTAACACCGTCCTCGTGTCTTCTGTGGCACTGAAAAGCAGGCAGCCAACATTCCCCAGCCTTCTCTACCGTCACTCTTGATTCCACAGAACATACATATGTCTTCCACGTAGAGTATCAGGGATGTGTCGGATGTGGGAAGAGAGATGGAGAGAAGCAGAGGAAGGTGGAATAGGGGAAAGAGAAAGAGAGAGAGAGAGAGATAGATAGATAGATAGATAGATAGATAGATAGATAGATATATAGATAGATAGATAGATAGATAGATAGATAGATATATAGATAGATAGATAGATAGATAGATAGATAGATAGATAGATAGATAGATAGATAGATAGATAGATAGATAGATAGATAGATAGATAGATAGATAGATAGATAGATAGATAGATAGATAGATAGATAGATAGATAGATAGATAGATAGATAGATAGATAGATAGATAGATAGATAGATAGATAGATAGATAGATAGATAGATAGATAGATAGATAGATAGATAGATAGATAGATAGATAGATAGATAGATAGATAGATAGATAGATAGATAGATAGATAGATAGATAGATAGATAGATAGATAGATAGATAGATAGATAGATAGATAGATAGATAGATAGATAGATAGATAGATAGATAGATAGATAGATAGATAGATAGATAGATAGATAGATAGATGGATGGATGGATGGATGGATGGATGGATAGATAGATAGATAGATAGATAGATAGATAGATAGATAGATAGATAGATAGATAGATAGATACATAGATAGATAGATACATAGATACATAGATAGACAGACAGACAGACAGACAGATGACAGACAGACAGACAGACAGACAGACAGACAGACAGATAGATAGATAGATAGATAGATAGATTAGATAGATAGATAGATAGATAGATAGATAGATAGATAGATAGATAGATAGATAGATAGATAGATAGATAGATAGATAGATAGATAGATAGATAGATAGATAGATAGATAGATAGATAGATAGATAGATAGATAGATAGATAGATAGATAGATAGATAGATAGATAGATAGATAGATAGATAGATAGATAGATAGATAGATAGATAGAGAGAGAGGGGGGGGAGGGAGATAGGGAGAGAGGGAGAGAAGGAGGGAGGGAGGGAGATACAGAGAGACAGAGAGACAGAGACAGAGACAGAAACATAGACAGACACAGAGACAGAGACAGGCAGACAAAGAGACAGACAGAGAGACAGACAGACAGACAGACAGACACACACACACACACACACACGCAGACACACACACACACACACACACACACACAGACAGACACACACACAGACAGACACACACCCATACAGACACACACACATACAGACTTACACACAGACAGACACACACAGACAGACACACACACAGGCAGACACATACACAGACAGACACACACACAGATAGACACACACACACAGACAGACACACACAGACAGACACACACACACACACAGACAGACTCACACACGGACAGACACACAGACAGACACAAACACAGACACCCAGACAGACACATAGACAGACACACATACAGACAGAGAGAGGGAGAGAGAGAGAGAGAGAGAGAGAGAGAGAGAGAGAGAGAGAGAGAGACAGACAGAGAGAGAAACACACAGAGAGAGAAAGAGAGAGGGAGAGATTGATTGATTGATTGATTGATTGATTGATTGATTGATTGATTGATTGATTGCTTGCTTGCTTTATTGCGCCCGACGACCCTGCAAGAAAGGAAATATAACTTGCAATGTATATACAAATGTAAAATCAATACATCACAGAGGCTAGGATTAAACCTTGGGTTGAATAGGATTGTCGTTATGCCATCATAATAACATGAAAACTGTATACGTAAACCATCATCTGCAGATAGATACATTATCCAAGTCCTTTCCATCCAGGATGTAACAGGAGAAAAAGGTTAGGTAAAAATAGATGTTACAGTACGGATCTGCTACTAGCTATCCGATTCCAGAACATGAACCCATGGTCAGTCTGCAGGCAACGGTAAAACATAAAACAAAGATTATGTACATATCTTAAAATAGGTTTTTCTGTTTGCTGTATTCGACTTTTCTGTACATCTATCTGACATGTCAACCTTAGATACAAGTGACAGTCGATGCCGTGATTAAAATAGCTATTAAGGGATACAATCGTTGATACGATAATACGAGCCAATGCCAGGCGGTGGTTGAACATGAAATACTCAATGTGTATTTGCGATAAAATAAGCTTGCGCCATGTTTCCGTGTCGTGACTCTTGCGTATTTGCACAACGTCTTAACGACCCTGCTAACACTAATGGTCCTGGGCCCACGGCTCCGAATCTGTGCAGACATCTATTCTTCACTAGTCAACAGGTTTCGAAGATACATGGTATAAAACACGTACATGGCTACATCTCTGTTCTTCCATGGATCCATTCCATCGATCAAATAACGACATCCCATTTGTTCTGGGGTGATATATTTGGCTATGTATTTAATTCTCAAGTTGTTATATACTGGACAATGAATTAGAGAATTAAAGAACTCTGGCAACGTACCAGGCAGGAGCAGATCGTCAACACCATCCAAAGAAGGAAATGGAAGTGGATCGGGCACACCCTCCGCAGAAACGATGCCAGCATTCCACGCCACGCCTTGGACTGGAACCCCCAGGGTAAACGGAAGCGCGGTAGACCAGCACTGAACTGGAAAAGAACCCTACAAGCAGAGCTGAGGACAGTCCGGATGACCTGGGGAGAGGCGAAGAGGGCAGCCCAAGACAGACAGGTGGAGACTTGCAGTGAAGGCCCTGTGCTCCGACCGGAGCGAAGAGGACTAAGTCAAGTAAGTCA
The DNA here is from genome assembly GCA_034096865.1 of Theodoxus fluviatilis. Taxonomy (NCBI): domain Eukaryota; kingdom Metazoa; phylum Mollusca; class Gastropoda; order Cycloneritida; family Neritidae; genus Theodoxus; species Theodoxus fluviatilis. The sequence continues at coordinate 46,815 of JAWQFJ010028826.1, forward strand.
AACGAACACGTTCATCCACTACATGACCGAAGGCTTGTTCAGGAGTACAAAGCGCTGCATGAGCGCGCTGCGCCTCCTGAACAAGCCTCGAGTGTGGAGATTTTTCGAGCGACATCAAGAATGGGTTGATTGATACCTGGTTTCACATTAGTCCGTGGCGTGTACCACAGGCTGCAATACAGCATCGAGACTTCCGTGCACACATGGAACTGTCTGATGAGTTTTGTATCAAGAGCATGGAGTACAAGACGGGTCAGATCAACATGTACGACATGAACCTGCGCCACGGGGGGTAATGCTATAGACGTGAGTCAGAAGCACAACCCGACGCCGGTGATGGAGGCGATATATACTACGGTGACGGTACGTTGGAGAGGTACGCTGTTGAACGCGTTAACAAGAACTATCTTTTCATTTTTAACAAGAACTGTCTTTATTGTGAACGAGGTGCTTACTAACATCACTGATGCTACTCTGCTCTGTGCGATATTTTGTTTCGGCAAGATTGTCATGGATGTGCAGTATCTCAGGATATGACTGTCATGTAGTCGGAACATAGCTGTAGGCAGACAAACAGACAGACAGACAACCTGTGCGCGCGCGTTTCTGTGTGTATGTATATGAATGTATGTGTGTGTGTGTGTGTGTGTGTGTGTGTGTGTGTGTGTCCTACAGAAGCAGAACTGGACTCCCAGGGAGACATTACTGTTGATGAGCCTTGATTGTTTGCCGTCCATAGTGTATGTGGAAAAATGTGTTTGTATGCACTGATGCATGCATAAGTCTAGGAGTGTGTGAATGTGCTCGTGTGTGTGTGTGTGCGTGTGTGTGTGCGCGCGCGTGTGTGTGCGTGTGTGTGTGTGTGTGTGTGTGTGTGTGTGTGTGTGTGTGTGTGTGTGTGTGTGTGTGTGTGCCTTTGCACCATCACGTGAAGATGCACATTGTCAATCAGTGAGACAGTTGCTGATGTCACATTGTACTGTATCCTACAGAAGCAGGAGATCTGCACAGCACTGCAGGCCCACCAGTGCCCTCAACATCTACTGTGGATGCTGACCCTGACAGAGGTAAGTCAGGCTTTATTTTGACATGGTTGTCCTTGGAAAGCAAACAAAGGACAGCAATCTATATATTATGTATGGTCACGTGAACAGATGAGGTTTGGAGACACTTAAATCAATTCTTTGTTTGAGATTATTATCATCACTAACAAACACGAGCCTTTCCTGCTATCTAGAAATGACAAAGAAGTTATTGGAGAAATACGTTTGAGTTTGGGGTTGGCATTTAGCGAAGAAAACTCATTTAATTCTGAATTCTTAGAAGGACAGGAACAAAGAAAGAGCTGAGGGATTTGTTCGGACAAAATACTGTGCTGGTTGAAACTGATGTGGCAATATATCCATACTAGCCGCTTCGCGGCCAGGCACTTTGCAAAGCGCCAAAGCCACATACAAAGCCAAATTCTTCGGCCGCCATTTTGTTATTCTCATTACGTAACCATAACCAAAAATTTGTTAACAGATCTTCATCATTTGACTTTACCTACCCACACAGCAAATTTCGGTCAAATCGGAGCACTTGGAGTTTTCGGCGGCCATCTTGTTTGTGCCCACTTCCGGTTACCATGGCAATACCATTTTTTAACCCCACCATGACCTGACCCCGGCCCACACCTAACCCCATACAAAGTTTTACGTCGATGGGAATAAAACTGTGTACTCCTGTGTCTCAGGCGGCTTCGCCGCCTTCGACACAGTCGTCCAAATTCTTCAGTCGCCATTTTGTTTTTCTCATTACGTAACCATGATAACCACAAATTTAGTTCACAGATCTTCATCATTTGACTTGACCTACCCACACACCAAATTTCGGTCAAATCGGAGAACTTTGAGTTTTCGGCGGCCATCTTGTTTGTGCCCACTTCCTGTTACCATGGCGACACCTTTTTTTTAACCACCCCATGACCTGACCCCGGCCCACATCTAACCCCATACCAAGTTTTAAGTCGATGGGAACTCCTGTGTCTCAGGCGGCTTCGCCGCCTTCGACACAGTCGTACATTGTTTACTCTGCCGCCATTTTGTTTTTCTCGTGACGTAACCATGGTAACCGAAAAATTTGTTCACTGATCTTCATCATTTGACTTTACCAACCCATACACCAAATTTCGGTCAAATCGGAGCACTTTAAGTTTTCGGCGGCCATCTTGTTTGTGGCCACTTCCGGTTACCATGGGAACACCGTTTTTTTAACCCACGTTGACCTGACCCCGGCCCACACCTAACTCCATTCCAAGTTTCAAGTGGATGGGAATAAAACTGTGGAAACGTATGAGTGTCACACACACAGACAGACACATACACACACAGCTCAATTATATATATAGATTATATTATACACATTCATATAATACTATGCATTTCACATACCGCCGAGATACGTCTGCAAAATTCCGAAGTATGATAAAAATAATTTAGATATGATAGAGGAAATCAGTATGAGTCGTGTTTCTTTCTACTCAGTTGAACTTCTCTGCAGGTTTGCCCGTCTGTGTGGCGAAGCTAAAACACAGCTGTGTGCAGAGCACAAGTGCAAGGTGTGTTTCCGTCTGTCACTTGCACATGGCGCTGTCTGCACGCACACTGGCTGTTGGGGAGGGAACGTCTCCAGGCAGGACAAGGGCAGGGAAGACAGCCAGAGCCAGCCGCTGTTTGAGACAAAACTTTGCACAAATGTCACGTGTCTCTCTCTCTCTCTCTGTCTGTCTCTCTCTCTGTCTCTCTCTCTCTCTCTGTCTCCCTCTCTCTCTCTCTCTCTGTCTCTCTCTCTGTTTCTCTCTCTCTCTGTCTCTGTCTCTGTCTCTCTCTCTGTCTCTCTCTCTCTCTCTCTGTGTCTCTCTCTCTGTTTCTCTCTCTCTGTCTCTGTCTCAGTCTCTCTCTTTCTGTCTCTGTCTCTGTCTCTCTCTCTGTCTCTCTCTCTGTCTGTCTGTCTCTCTGTGTCTCTTGTCTCTGCCTGTCTGTCTGTCTGTGTGTCTATCTGTCTGCCTGTCTGTCTGTCTATCTGTCTGTCTGTCTGTCTCTCTCTCTGTCTTTCTCTCTCTCTCTATCTCTCTCTCTCTCTCTCTCTCTCTCTCTCTCTCTCTCTCTCTCTCTCTCTCTCTCTCTCTCTCTCTCTCTCTCTCTCTCTCTCTCTCTCTCTCTCCAGTCACCACACACACACACACACGTTCCCACCTCCGCGTGGAACGCCCGAGTCCAGCTTTCACCTAGCTGAAGTCCTACTCCTCGTGAAGTAGTCGTCGCTCGCCCTCTGGCTCGAGTGTCCGTCGTAGAAGTTGACGTGGGCAGCGCCTCCTCGCGTGTCCACCAAAGAGGTCAACGTCCGCCGCCTCCTCGTGCATCCATCGTAGAGGTCAAGTGGGTTTGCGCCTCCTCGCGCATCCACCGAAGAGGTCAAGTGGGTTTACGCCTCCTCGCGCATCCACCGTCGAGGTCAAGTGGGTCTACGCCTCCTTGCGCATCCACCGTCGAGATAGCTGCCCCCCTGGCAGTTGCAGGCCCCTGCTCCAGTCCTCCGAGATCCTTCCTAGGCTACTGCGAAGTGCAGCGTCCGACGCACGGACCAGATAGCTCTTCGCAGCCTCCATGCTGTGGTAACCCAACAGCCAAAGCTAGTCACAGACTCGTGGCAGAGCACCAGAGCCGTGCTAGAAATACAGTACATACAGCAGTAGTACTCAGAAATCTCCCCAACGACGTCTCCAACGTCCCTCATGCCCAACCAGTGCACGAAAGAGGATACGTGAGCATACGCATGAGCGCAACGGCATCTAAGCGACCAGCGTCCACGTGCTCTCGCTTCAGACGATAAGTTGCAACGCTAAGCAGCGTTCAGACGACTGTAAGTCTACCAGGTCTGCAGTTTCAGCTTCAACCGTACGTAGGTGTGTATAGCCTGAGATGAAAAACTCACACGAGTCACGACCAATCCTTCCACCCGTGTGGAACATTCAGAGAGAAAAAACCCATTTCCCCTCCCTTATACAACTTACAGTTCACAACCCATCACCAGCCTCGCTCCCGCGAGAAAAAACCGCCTTAGCCACAAGGCGTTATAGCTTGGTCCCAATATGTCATAAAATGAAAGAATCGTGCATTTTGTGACAAGTTTTTGCCCTTTTGCATGGTGGTAGATATGGGTCTAAGGTTTCAAAAAATCATCTACTACAAAGTGGGAGGTCCCGTCTTCATGGTTGTATGCATACATTAAAAATGGCTGCCGTGTACACGTCAATGTATGCTTATGACTCTTCTTTGCTAAAATAAAATGTTTTTGGAAGACTTTAGGTGTAAAGTTTGACTCTACAACTTAGAATGATGAAGTTGTTTTTCTCGCTACAGCATTTCCAAGAGCTAATTTGCATAAATTGAAAATGGCTGCCACGACATATGGATATCATCCCATCTTTGGCTCCCGTGGTCCTTTCTTCTTGCTTAAACCAACTTTTCAGAGGTTATTTAACACAAGGAATCCATTTCTGGTGTTATGTTTCCGGTATGATGGATATTTATGAAAATATCACTCACTCTTTTGTATGTGTTACATGAATGTGATAGACCAGTTAAAAGAGAATTATGTATTCTTTGACATAAACTGTAATTTTGTTTGGTGTGTGGTTACATATGTTTCCAAGGGACTTCTATAATGTGTATGCATGAAAGAAAAAGTTTGACACACACTAATATATTTTTCTTGTGTGTGCAGATCTTGATCATCAAGTGTGAAGAGGAGAAAATACAAAGCGACCATGAGCGACTTCACTCTCAAATACAACCCATTCAGTACAAGAACAGAGACGGACTGGAAACTTTGTTGTTTGTGTCAATCAAAATCAGACAGGGAATTGAGATGCCCTTTGTACAAGGAATGTCATCAAAAAGCCTATCAGACTCTAGAAAACGAACTAAAGGCTTTTCATGAGAACAGTCTTGAACTGCCTCTTGGTGTGACCATGGAATCCCTCGACGACGGATCAGGAATCGCTCAGACTTTGTCTAAAAACAAAGCAAAATATCACGATGCATGCCGGCATAGGTTCCGTTCTCACATAATCAAGAGAGCCTTAGAAAAAAGACGGAGGGAAGATTCAGACAGCGACGGTGAAGCAATAAGCCCCAAGAAAACTCGATCAAGCTTTTCAGCTTCTCTTCCTCGAGATGAGATACAATGTGTTTGTTGTGAGAAACGCAAAGAGGAAAGTGGCGAGCCAATCTACAAAGCAAGAAGTGACGGTTGTGGACAAAAACTCTGTAAGTGGTCACTAGAATCCAAAAATTGGGTGGTTCATGCTCGTTTAAACAGTGTAGCAAATGCCGAAGATGCGCATGCAGCAGACATATATTACCATATTTCGTGCTACACAAAACTCAAGAACGATGCGCGGCAGAAAGCAAACGCCAGCAAGTCAAGTGGAGACGGTCAGCAGTATGATCCTTTGGTAGTGGCTCGGCTAGTTGCTAACTTGCAATACCACCATGAAACGTACAAACTCGCGGAGTTAGTAAGGATGTATGAAAATCATCTGCAGCAGTTGGGATCTGAATGGATAGGGGTTGCTGTGCACAAGACACGGTTCAAAACTCATCTGCTTGAAAAACTTGGATCTGAGTGGTCTGCTTATTCACAGGGAAGAGACGTGTACATTTCGCACACAAAATCTGTTGGAAAGGCATTGGCCGAAACAGTCACCAGCAAAGTGACTGAGGATGAAGCACAAAAGATTGTAGAAATTGCCCTACTACTTCGCCGGTACACTCTCCTGCAACAATTGCCTTTCAATGGTTCCTTCTCCTCTGTGTGTCTAAGCGAACCAGTAGCGAAACCACTCTGGATGTTCTTGGACACACTGCTGCAGGGCACCAGCTCATTAGCAGAAGGTGATGAGGACACAGAGACTGTCAATGCAAAAGTGCGAGTGGCATGCACCATATCTCAACTGATCTGCAGTAACACTACAAAACGAGCAACATCTGCAGTTAGCCTCTACCAGAGGAAAGAAAGAGAAACGCCCTTCCCTTTGTACTTGGGACTCAAACTGCATGTTATTGACAGACAGAAAAGCGCAGTTAGCACACTTCATGCTCTTGGTGCTTCAGTTTCATACAACAGGGTTATGGCATTGAGAAGGGAACTTGCACGAGCAGTGTCCAAACGCTTCGTCGACAATGGTCTTGTTGTGCCAACCAATATGAAACATGGCATTTTCACAACAGGTGCTGTGGACAATATCGACCAGCCAGGGCGCTGTGAATTCCATGGCACAGCCATTTCCCTCACGAACCACCCCACGAAGGACAACAAAGGACAAGACCCGCCCCCTCTGAGTCTGAATGACCTGGACGGAGTCGCTGTGAAACTCCCTGAGGACTATGTCACCATACCTCATGTCGACGAGTTTGCCGGAGATGTCAAACTGTCTCCAACCACACTTGGACAAGGAATGTCCCCAAACGTCCACAGCCCAGAAGAGAAAACCTCTGTTGAAGAGTGGCTTTCGCATGTGCAGACAGTGATCAAAGACCTGAATGGAGATCTGCAGGACACCCCTGTCACCTACCTTGGTTTTCTTTCTCATAGACAAAGAATAGAAGATGTGAGGCCAAGAGCTACGGTTGGGGTGTTCCCCCTCTTCTTTGACAAAGCAGCGACCATGTCCATGCAGAAACACGCCATGCATGTCGTTGCGAAGGCAACCGACTTCATTAACCCCCACCAAATCCCAGTCATTGTTGCTGATTGTCCGCTGTACGCCATCCAGAAGAAATGCCAGTGGGTGTATCCTAATGAAGTGGGAGAAGACAAGATGGTGTCCTTCATGGGCCTGCTCCATGTGGAGATGACAGCTGAGGAGTGTGGTGGAAAGCTGCTTGCTGGGTCTGGATGGGACCGAATGTTCTTTTTGGCCAGAATCTTCGAAACAGGAGTTGCAGCATCCCTCCTCGGGGGAAAGAACGTCAAGAGAACTCGCTACGCATACCACCTGACCCTGATCTGGCTCCATGTGTTGGAGCTGGAGGCGTATGAAGAGTACTGCAAGGATGGATTTGGGCCTCATGAACCGATGGCAATATGGGAAAGGCGTCTGGTCACCAATGCACCTACGGTATTCTACTGGGTGACAGTGAGAGAGTATCTGTCACTCATGTGCCGCTTTGTGGAGGGTCAGCGACTGGGTGACTGGCAGCAGACGCTGTCCACTCTCCACGAGATGTGCCCCTGGTTCTTCACATTCGGACATACTAACTACGCCAGATGGCTTCCCGTCTTCCTGCGTGACATGGCCAAACTGCAAGAGAAGCATCCTTCTGTACACGAGGCCTTCATGAACGGCAAGTTTTCGGTCCAGCGAGGTGAGGGCAAATGCTCTATGATGGCTCTTGACCAGAGCCAGGAGCACTCAGTGAAGTTTCTGAAAGGAGAAGGAGGAACCAAAGGACTCTATGGTCAGAGCGAAGAGAAGGAGATGATAGAGCTTTCACGACCAGAAGTTTTGCGAATTCTCGATGAGTTTGAGTCAGCTTGTTTCACTCAGGCAGACAAAGGAGCCGTTGAACATGCTGATTCCTCAAAGGCAGAACAAACCAAATTGCTGAACCACCTCAAAGCTCTATGCAACCTTGTCACCGAGGGTACTGTTATCAATCCCTTCAACGAAACAAGCTCAGATCTTGTCACTTTGATTTCAGCTGAAGTCATGGACCCAGAAATTACCAAGAGTCTCAGAGGGGCTTCAGAGGTAGGCAAAACCATGTTCACCGAGTTTGTGAGAGACAGAATAGAAAATTGCACAAAGCCTCTTTCGGACGTCATCCCAAGGGCCAATGTCTTCACCTTTGCCAACAGGCCACCATCGGATCTGACGAAAGGTGCCAGCAAATTGTCATCTACAAAGAAGGACACTGCGCTGGTAGTTAAGATGTTCATGTCACTTCTGTCCCGCCCTGAGGAAGACATGGCTGATTTCTTCCGGCACGAAAACAGCCGTGACCCCCCAGCTTTGTCCGAAGGCGGCAAGCTCCGTTCTGGTACCAAGTCGGAGATTCTTGAGTGTCTCCCAGGAATGCCTCCTCCAGGCCGAAATGAGGCAACAAAACAAGCTTCTGTCCTGATATTCGACATGGCAGCAGTGATTCATATGATCCGGCCTCAAAAGGCAACCGTCTTTGGAGACTACACCCAGGCTCAGCTGCTGCCCTTCTTGCGTGCTCAGTTGACAGACAGTACAACGAGACTTGATGCTGTATGGGATACCTATACAGCATCAAGTCTCAAGTCACAAACAAGAGAAAAGAGAGGCCGGGGTCTGAGAACACGTGTCTCAGCAAATGTCCCATTGCCAAAAGGAAGCTCGTGGCAGAAATTCCTTCTAAACAGCGATAACAAAGACGAGTTCTTCCAATTTCTTGCTGAGGAACTTCACAGACTCACATCAGACATGGACGTGCTCCTCCTCACCACAAAGGAACAGATGGTGCTGAGCAACAAGCCAACTGACTTATCATCTGTGTCTCCCTGCAAACAGGAGGAGGCTGACACGCGGATGATCCTGCACTTGAGACATGCAGCAGAACAGGGCCACAAGAAAGCATACCTGAGAACAGTGGACAGTGACGTTGTCATCCTCGCTGTTTCACTGTTTCATGACCTCGGTCTTTCAGAAGTATGGGTGGGATTTGGCACAGGAAAAACCTACAAGGACATCCCAGTTCATCATATCGCACAGCAACTTGGACCTCGATCCTGTCAAGCCCTTGCCTTCTTTCACGCCTTCACAGGGTGCGACTGCGTGTCTGCATTCCATTGCATTGGGAAAAAGACAGCATGGAAAGCATGGAGCACTCTGCCTGCAATCACTGACACTTTCATAGCCATCACCCATGCCCCAACGTGCCTGACAATGGATTCGCAGCACATGAGACTGTTGGAGCGTTTGACTGTGATCATGTACAGCAAGACGTGCGCCTTCTTCAGTGTCAACGAAGCAAGACAGTTCCTGTACACTGTTGCTGGGAAGACCAGTCTGGAAATAATTCCTCCGACGCAGCATGCACTCTATCAGCATGCCAGGCGTGCTGTGCTGATGGCTGACACCTGGAGGCAGGCACTGACCAAGGAACCTGAGATCGCAAACCCAGCTGACTGGGGATGGGAGTGGAACCCAAGGACACGAGTGTGGTTGCCATACTGGACAGTCTTGCCAGACGTCACCGATGCGTGCATGCTGCTGGTGAGCTGTGGATGCAAGGTGGCTTGCAGGGGCAACTGCAAGTGCAGCAGGGCAGGACTGCGATGCAGCAAAGTCTGCAAGTGTCAAGGAGGGTGCATGAACAATGATGACACGTAAAGAACAGCTTCAATGTTGCAGAATGTCTGTTTTAATTACAAATTATGCAAATTAGCTGGGAGCATGATTTGCAAATTGTGATTGAAATAAAAAAAACACCCCCAGAAATCAGTTCCTTATGTCAAAGTACATGGATACAGATGATTTTGTCCGGGAAAAAAGTCAAAGAAAGCCAGATTTATGATAAAACGTGTTTTCCATGGCGGCCATTTTGAATTTTATGCAAATGAGGCCTTAGAAATTCTTTAACAGGAGGAACTAACTTTAGATTTGGTTTTGTTGAGTCAAATGACATACATTTCACAACTGAGAACATTATGTGAAGCTTAAATAGCCTCTGCTCAAACACGATCTCACGTACGTATAGCGGCCATTTTTAATTTATGTATACAGACGGGAAGACGGGGTCTCTTACTTTGTAGTAGATGATTTTTGGAAACCTCAGACCCATATCTACCACCATGCAAAAGGGCACAGACTTGTCACAAAGTGCACGATTTTTTCAAATTGGGACCAAGCTATTACAGCGTGGACAAAAATCTTACAGAGTTCGAGAAAAGAGTAAAAATCCCATTCCAGCAGTTACGTGCTAGTAGAAACAATTCTTACGAATTTACTTGAATGGAGAAAAGCCCCGCGCTACTCTTTCTCGCGCTCACTCCGCACTCTCACGCGCGCGTCTCCACGCTCACACGTCTCAGTCCACTACAAACGGTAAAAATGTATATTCACCTCAACTCCGTCCCAGGCTGTGATCTTGTCCCTTGACAAATCCAGACCCACACACAGTTCTAAAAGAACTTCCCTCCCAAGGCCGACTTCGACAGGTCCCCGTTGGCGAGACAGAGAAATTGAATCCTCATAAGCTACCCTGTAGCGAGATAAGAGCTGGATGTCAGATGGCGTGGCTTTACCCCCCTGACCTGCATTCCAGAGGGAACCTAGACCCCTCCAATTAACCCCTGACGCCAAGAGAGTTATTTTAAGCCATCATGCAATCACCGAAACTCTTCTCCTCGTCGCTTCTTGCGACATACTATAACTGATTTCTTCCATATACTCGGGAAACTCTTTCTAGCAAACATGGCATTGAAAAGTTTTGTAATGCAAGCTACAAAAGGCTCTGAGGTGTGCATTTGAGCATTTCAGCCAAAATATCATCTTCCCCCGAAACTTTCCCAGTCTTCAATTTTGCAATTTGTGTACGTTGTTGTCAAATACATCAAGCATAGCTCAAACACTGAAATTCCATTAATTTCTCCTGTCAGGTTATAATATGGGGATCATGCAGGTGGTATGTATACGCACAGAATGATAACATCTCTATCCGAAATGAAAAGCTGGCTGGAATTTTAAAGGCAAGCATATTGTCTTATTCAACCATTATTGCAATGCAGTGCTTTACCAGACAAAACGACACCACCAGCTCTTCTTCCTTGTACAGATAATTTTCGCGCAGGCGATACATAGCATTTAAAGTCATTATCGACTACAGCACTATTTAAACATTCAACAAAAGTTTCAACAAGGCAAACAAAATCAAATTTCTGAAGGCAGGGAAGAAAATCAGGATCATCGAATTTGGTCAGAATCCCATGAATGTTCCATGGCAGAAATGTACAAAAACCTGTCTCAGCTGTGGAAGCACCTCGGCCTCCATCCTAGGTGGTGCCACGGGTCGGCGCTTCCGTGGTGGAGCGGGTCTGCGGCCGCTCCCCCTCCTGGCGCTGGCTGGGAACCATGTGAAGCTCGGTGCCTCGGAAGTACGCAAAGTAGCCGGCCTCCCTCGCTTCTTGCAGTGGCCGTCTGTGAAGAGGAGTGTTGTCGCTGGAGATTCCATATCCTTTTTTCTTTTAGTTTCTCTCTGGCCCGCAACGTGGCAATCTTGTCGGTTGTTCTGTTGAGGGTCGCTAGCCGAGGGCGATGTTTGCTGTCCGTTGTCTTGCCGATGCGGTGGACATGTCGATCAACTCTGCCTTCCAGATCTTTAGGCATCACAGCACTCGCAGCTTCCTGGAACTTCCTTTCGCTGTCTTCTGGGGTCTCGTCTGTCTCATCCGGAATATTGCAAAAGACTACATTGTCTTTTCGCTTGGCGACTTCCAGTTTCTCCGTCTGTTCTTCCATAGCTTGCACTGTTAAGCCCATTTCCACCTGTCTATCGCTGACGTGCTCTAGGCAAAACCTGCATTTCACTTTCCACCTTGTCTAGCATGCCTTGTACCACAGTCATCTGTTGGTTTAGTTCCTTCAGCTCATTTAAAATCATTTCCATTGAGGCATTTTTATTTTTTCCGAGTCTGTTCTCATCGCTGCAACAGCCTCTTCGAGGTATTTATTTTCAGGACCTGGTCCAGGGTTTCTCTCTACAGTTCCGGACAAGAGTAGCAGGCAGGAAAGGTCGTGTAGATTCGGTAACATTTGCATTTCTGCCTCGCCTGTCGAGTCCGAGAGAGCTATGGCAGTACCCAGGCAAGCTCTGTGCACATCAGACGCTCGAACATCTGCATGGAGTCGTGTTGTTACCATGTCCAGCCCACACATGCCTGCACTCCAGCTGTTCACGCAGTGCAAAGTAGCCGTCCAATGGACTGACTTGCCTGGCACCACTCCAAGCATGATAGCCGCAATGCACAGTCCCAGGCAAATGCGCACGTCAGCAACTGCATCGCGCGCTCTGAGATGTTCTCGACGAGCAGCACGTGCTGCGTGGAGTCCAATTCTCGCACGAAAAGTTTGGAGGTCAACGCCCATCTCACACGTAAGTATAGTGAGCGTTCATCACCATCCATTAAAATCAGTATATTCAACACAACACCAGTCAATAACTTGGATAACACACGAAGAAAATGTACTTTACCTACATGACCGATTATGTGACTTCAGGATCAACACTAATGTACCAACAACGTTCCTCTCCAACCTGTCCTGCCACTGAAAATCATTGTAGCTGTCGGAGCGTTCTTACACACGTCTGCTCTCTTCAACATCAAGGCCGGAAGAGAGAGAGAGAGAGAGAGAGAGAGAGAGAGAGAGAGAGAGAGAGAGAGAGAGATCGTGTGTTCAAAGCGCGTTAGCTTAACACGATACTAATGATGCCACTGTAATACAAAGAAAAGTCACGCAACATACCTGAAACAGCTGAAGCTTGGAAGAATTTTTTGGCGAAGATTTCCTGGGCGAGGACAGCGGTGTCAACACGAACGTTTTCTGTCTGTCACAGTCCGACGAAACGAGTGTCACCGACGAAAATTACAGTTCGAACTCAAATATCAAGAACAGCACAACAACTAAGGAGAAAGCAGTTAGCGAAGTTTGGTCTTTTCCCTGTCTGCTGAGACAGAGACAGCGTCTGTTTTCTGTAGAGTTGCTGTGGCCCCATTGTCACAAGAGAAGTAAGAGTTGAGACACCACAAGGACGTCTCACACAACGGGTCTTTCACTCTCTCCCCTAAGTCACACTGCAGTGCAGATCAAATGTGGATTTTATTTTGTGGATTGGTCCCCGAAATGACACGATTTTAAAATATAGCCCATAATTTTTTTCTGAAATTGCAAAGATTTTTAAACCTCTTCGCGTAATAAGTCGTCAGTAGGTTACATATGTCTTTGAGACTAAACAAGAAAGACATACTTCTCCTTGGTCATGCTTTTTCAGATACAGACAACTAAAATAGACTCCTCATAGTGTTTCACAAGGACAGGAAGTTAATGTTGTAAAACTGGCGATTGACTCAAACTCACATTCTGTCTGATTCACAACACAGACACAATGGCCTCCAATGACAGCGATTTTTCAGTCAACACAGAGGCAGTGGATTCTGGCAGGGAGAAATGTCGCAGACTGCTGTAGAGTTCCCTGTGCGGTGCAGGGAGTTGCAGAGCCCAGAGGGGAGAGGACAGCGAGACTTGCTGGAGCTGGTGCAGTCGGGTAGAAGGCCTCGAGCTCTGCTCTACAGGGAGAGGGGAATCCCCGTTATAGCACTGCAGAGAGGTGGGGACACGCCCCCCACTCTGCCAATCACAGTCTGCCCGCCACCCTGTCGTCTGCTGACTCCGCCCCCCTCCACCCAGCTTGCTGGCCTCCATTCTCTACTTTGCAGGTCTCGAATGACGCCCACAACCACTCTCATTGGGTGATTGACAGCCTGCTACAGCCACCCTACACCGCTGTCCCTCGGTCCCTACACCCCTTACTGTGGGGCTCTGTGGCCGAGTGGTTAGCGCGCTGGACCTACAGTCGCTTGCGGCCAGTGGGTACGGAGTTCGAAGCTGCGCGGTTCCCAGAGTTGCATCCTTGAGCAAGATGCTTAACTCGCATTGCTTCTCCCCACCCAGGAGTAAAACCGGGTACCTGTGAGGGCAATATTGGCAAAAACGTAGTGCGATTAACCCTTGTATGCGGCCAAGCGCCAGCATCGGGTTGGAATACTCCCCAGGGAGCGGAGTTGGTGCTGGTACCAGACTGTGTGCGTCTTAAATGTCTGTCACTATGTTTGTTGTGAGGGACCAGTGAGGATTGATGAAGATGCCCAGTGATCAGGGGGTAAAGTGTAAAGCGGTTTGAGACCCAGACAAAGGGTGTAAGTCGCTATATAAAACCACCCCTTTTTTGTACATTTCCCCCACCCAACCCCGCTCCCTCTTACTTAGATGCAGTGGTCGTTGATTGCTGTAACTTGTCACGAAATGGTACAAAGCCTTGATGACAACACGTGGGGGAGAGAGGGAAGGGCAGGAATGAGTGGGAGAACAGCAGACACGGTAAATCACCAAGTGCGTGCATTTGTGCTTGCGCGCAAGTATGCGTGCATGCAAGTGCGAATGCCTGAGTGAGTGAGTGAGTGAGTGGAGTGAGTGAGTGAGTGGAGTGAGTGGAGTGAGTGGAGTGAGTGGGTGGAGTGAGTGGAGTGGAGTGAGTGGAGTGAGTGAGTGGAGTGAGTGGAGTGGAGTGAGTGGAGTGAGTGGAGTGGAGTGAGTGGGTGGAGTGAGTGGAGTGAGTGGAGTGGAGTGAGTGGAGTGGAGTGAGTGGAGTGAGTGGAGTGGAGTGAGTGGGTGGAGTGAGTAGAGTGAGTGGGTGGAGTCAGTGGAGTGGAGTCAGTGGAGTGGAGTGGAGTGGAGTGAGTGAGTGGAGTGAGTTGAGTGAGTGAGTGAGTGAGTGAGAGTGAGTTGAGTGGGTGAGTGAGTGAGTGAGTGGAGTGAGTGGAGTGAGTGGAGTGAGTGGAGTGAGTGGAGTGAGTGAGTGAGTGAGTGAGAGCTGCGCTGGCGGGTTACATCTCCCCCTGTCACGAGCGCTGTCGCTGTCCCGTGAAGGCTGGCCTTGAGTGAAGCGTTGCACGACTGAGTGGCTCGCCGTGCAGGTAACTTTCCACCAAGCCAAGGTCTCCGTATCAAGCACTGCTGAGAGTGCACCCTCTACACTGGCTGGAAGTCCTGTCACTGCCATTTTACTCAACTCAATCTCTGGGAGATGAAGAAACGTGGAGAGCGATGTGAAGTGTGCTGCTCGGCTGACCTGAGGAAAGGGGGAGTGGAGTGGAGTGGAGTGGAGTGGAGTGGAGTGGAGTGGAGTGGAGTGGAGTGGAGAGGAGTGGCGTGAAGTGGAGTGGGGAGGAGTGAAATGGAGTGGAGTGGCGTGGATTGGAGTGGAGTGGAGTGGAGTGGAGTGGAGTGGAGTGGCATGAAGTGGAGTGGAGTGGCGTGAAGTGGAGTGGAGTGGAGTGGAGTGGCGTGGAGTGGAGTGGAGTGGAGTGGCGTGGAGTGAAGTGAGTGGATTTAAAATACAGTGCAGTAAGAGAGAGAGAGAGAGAGAGAGAGAGAGAGAGAGAGAGAGAGAGAGAGAGAGAGAGAGTGGGGGTAGAGGGGTGGGGTGGGGGTGGGGGTGAAGAAATTAAAGGATTGTGGTGGTGGTAATTGCTGTGTGAGCATGTGAGAGCGGGGAACACGTGTGTGTGTGTGATGTGCATGTGCATAGTCTGGATTGAGTGACGTAATGTGCTCTTGTGTGTGTTGGCGCGCCCGAGAGCGTGTGTGTGCATGCGTGCGTGCGCGCACATGTGCGGGTAAGTCTGCATGTGCTGGTCTCTGTGTACATGTTCGCGTGTGTGCGTGAGTGTGCGCGCATAGTCGTTTGCGCGCGCGTGTTTGTACCTGAACGTCTGCGCGTACCCTTTGAACTCCGCTTTTTTATACCTGCGCATTCGTTCCTTCGTTCGTCCCTCCATCAGCTGTTTCCACGCTGGGAGGAAAGGCCACCCATCGCAAGGTGCAAACACAAGCATGGCTGTCACTGCTGCCAGTCTCACACGAGTCGCCAGTCACGTGACAAGCACGGTTTTCTGAGTTGACTGTGGCTGCCTCCTTATACTGCTCCTCGTTCTCATCCTTGTTATTTACCTCGTCCTCTCTGTCCTCGTCCTCTCTGCCATCGTCCTCTCTGTACTCGTCCTCTCTGTACTCGTCCTCTCTGTACTCGTCCTCTCTGTACTCGTCCTCTCTGTACTCGTCCTCTCTGTACTCGTCCTCTCTGTACTCGTCCTCTCTGTCCTCGTCCTCTCTGTACTCGTCCTCTCTGTACTCGTCCTCTCTGTACTCGTCCTCTCTGTACTCGTCCTCTCTGTACTCGTCCTCTCTGTCCTCGTCCTCTCTGTACTCGTCCTCTCTGTACTCGTCCTCTCTGTACTCGTCCTCTCTGTACTCGTCCTCTCTGTACTCGTCCTCTCTGTACTCGTCCTCTCTGTACTCGTCCTCTCTGTACTCGTCCTCTCTGTACTTGTCCTCTCTGTACTCGTCCTCTCTGTACTCGTCCTCTCTGTACTCGTCCTCTCTGTCCTCGTCCTCTCTGTACTCGTCCTCTCTGTACTCGTCCTCTCTGTACTCGTCCTCTCTGTCCTCGTCCTCTCTGTACTTGTCCTCTCTGTACTCGTCCTCTCTGTACTCGTCCTCTCTGTACTCGTCCTCTCTGTACTCGTCCTCTCTGTACTCGTCCTCTCTGTACTCGTCCTCTCTGTCCTCGTCCTCTCTGTCCTCGTCCTCTCTGTCCTCGTCCTCTCTGTCCTCGTCCTCTCTGTCCTCGTCCTCTCTGTCCTCGTCCTCTCTGTCCTCGTCCTCTCTGTCCTCGTCCTCTCTGTCCTCGTCCTCTCTGTACTCGTCCTCTCTGTACTCGTCCTCTCTGTCCTCGTCCTCTCTGTACTTGTCCTCTCTGTACTCGTATGTATGTATGTATTTTGGCTCTTATATAGCGCCAATCTCACACCCAAAGGCATGCTCAAGGCGCTCAACACGTTCACCCTTTGAATAAAAGAGTTTTTAGCTGTGACTTGAAAGTCTGTATTGAAGGAGATTTCCTCAGTCTGTCTGGGATATCGTTCCAGAGTTTTGGTCCAGCATACGAGAATGCTCTCTCCTCAGATCTCTTGGTGTTGTAGCGTGGCACATGGAGTAATGACTGCGCCGAAGATCTGAGATCCCTCACAGGCTTATAAGTCTTGAGGAGCTCAACCAGATACAGCAGGGCCAAACCATTGACGCACTTGAACACATGACACAGTGTTTTGAACACAATACGTTGGTGGACAGGCAGCCAGTGTAGCTCTTGAAGGATGGGTGTTATGTGAGAACGACTAGGTGGACGTTTCACTATACGTGCTGCGGTGTTCTGCACCTGTTGAAGTCTTCGGAGATATTCTTGGGTTTCACGTAGCAGAAGGCTATTGCAGTAATCAAGATTAGACATCACCAACGTCAATACAAGAGTTGTGGCCGATTTTTCTGTCAGGCATTGTCTGATACTTGAGATACGTCGGAGCTGCCAGTAGGAGGAAGAGATCGTTCTGCTTACGTGTGGCCCCATAGAAAAATGCTCATCGATCTTAACGCCAAGATATGTCACACATCTTGACGAGGGGACCTCGACTCCTGAAATGGAGATGTTGGTTTCTGGGAACAACTGAACATGTGCCTTAGAACCGATGATGATGAATTCTGTTTTGTCTTCATTTAATTTCAGACGACTTTTCACCATCCATGTTTTCACATCGGTGCAACATCTCTCCATGGAAGCTTTTGCCGCAGCTTTTACTCGTCCTCTCTGTACTCGTCCTCTCTGTACTCGTCCTCTCTGTACTCGTCCTCTCTGTACTCGTCCTCTCTGTACTCGTCCTCTCTGTACTCGTCCTCTCTGTACTCGTCCTCTCTGTACTCGTCCTCTCTGTACTCGTCCTCTGTGTACTCGTCCTCTCTGTACTCGTCCTCTCTGTCCTCGTCCTCTCTGTACTCGTCCTCTCTGTACTCGTCCTCTCTGTACTCGTCCTCTCTGTACTCGTCCTCTCTGTACTCGTCCTCTCTGTACTCGTCCTCTCTGTACTCGTCCTCTCTGTACTCGTCCTCTCTGTACTCGTCCTATCTGTACTCGTCCTCTCTGTACTCGTCCTCTCTGTACTCGTCCTCTCTGTACTCGTTCTCTCTGTACTCGTCCTCTCTGTACTCGTCCTCTCTGTACTCGTCCTCTCTGTACTCGTCCTCTCTGTACTCGTCCTCTCTGTACTCGTCCTCTCTGTACTCGTCCTCTCTGTACTCGTCCTCTCTGTACTCGTCCTCTCTGTACTCGTCCTCTCTGTACTCGTCCTCTCTGTACTCGTCCTCTCTGTACTCGTCCTCTCTGTACTCGTCCTCTCTGTACTCGTCCTCTCTGTCCTCGTCCTCTCTGTACTCGTCCTCTCTGTACTCGTCCTCTCTGTACTCGTCCTCTCTGTACTCGTCCTCTCTGTCCTCGTCCTCTCTGTACTCGTCCTCTCTGTACTCGTCCTCTCTGTACTCGTCCTCTCTGTACTCGTCCTCTCTGTACTCGTCCTCTCTGTCCTCGTCCTCTCTGTACTCGTCCTCTCTGTACTCGTCCTCTCTGTACTCGTCCTCTCTGTCCTCGTCCTCTCTGTACTCGTCCTCTCTGTACTCGTCCTCTCTGTACTCGTCCTCTCTGTACTCGTCCTCTCTGTTATCATCATCTCTGTCCTCGTCCTCTCTGTCCTCGTCCTCTCTATACTCGTCCTCTCTGTATTCGTCCTCTCTGTACTCATCCTCTCTGTCCTCGTCCTCTCTGTACTCGTCCTTTCTGTACTCGTCCTCTCTGTACTCGTCCTCTCTGTCCTCGTCCTCTCTGTCCTTGTCCTCTCTGTACTCGTCCTCTGTGTACTCGTCCTCTCTGTACTCGTCCTCTCTGTACTCGTCCTCTCTGTCCTTGTCCTCTCTGTCCTCGTCCTCGTTGCGTCAGGATATATATACATCGTTCTCTCTGTACTCGTTCTCGTTTCTCTGCCCCCGCTCCTCCTTCTGCTGTGCAGTGCTGTAGCGTCGTGTACTGCACTGTTGTGTACAGTAGTGTGGTGTGCAGTGCTGTAGCGTCCTGTACTGCACTGTTGTGTACAGTAGTGTGGTGTGCAGTGCTGTAGCGTCCTGTACTGCACTGTTGTGTACAGTAGTGTGGTGTGCAGTGCTGTAGCGTCCTGTACTGCACTGTTGTGTACAGTAGTGTGGTGTGCAGTGCTGTAGCGTCCTGTACTGCACTGTTGTGTACAGTAGTGTGGTGTGCAGTGCTGTAGCGTCCTGTACTGCACTGTTGTGTACAGTGGTGTGCTGCGCAGTGCTGTAGCGTCCTGTACTGCACTGTTGTGTACAGTAGTGTGGTGTGCAGTGCTGTAGCGTCCTGTACTGCACTGTTGTGTACAGTAGTGTGGTGTGCAGTGCTGTAGCGTCCTGTACTGCACTGTTGTGTACAGTGGTGTGGTGTGCAGTGCTGTAGCGTCCTGTACTGCACTGTTGTGTACAGTAGTGTGGTGTGCAGTGCTGTAGCGTCCTGTACTGCACTGTTGTGTACAGTGGTGTGGTGTGCAGTGCTGTAGCGTCCTGTACTGCACTGTTGTGTACAGTAGTGTGGTGTGCAGTGCTGTAGCGTCCTGTACTGCACTGTTGTGTACAGTAGTGTGGTGTGCAGTGCTGTAGCGTCCTGTACTGCACTGTTGTGTACAGTAGTGTGGTGTGCAGTGCTGTAGCGTCCTGTACTGCACTGTTGTGTACAGTAGTGTGGTGTGCAGTGCTGTAGCGTCCTGTACTGCACTGTTGTGTACAGTAGTGTGGTGTGCAGTGCTGTAGCGTCCTGTACTGCACTGTTGTGTACAGTGGTGTGGTGTGCAGTGCTGTAGCGTCCTGTACTGCACTGTTGTGTACAGTAGTGTGGTGTGCAGTGCTGTAGCGTCCTGTACTGCACTGTTGTGTACAGTAGTGTGGTGTGCAGTGCTGTAGCGTCCTGTACTGCACTGTTGTGTACAGTAGTGTGGTGTGCAGTGCTGTAGCGTCCTGTACTGCACTGTTGTGTACAGTGGTGTGGTGTGCAGTGCTGTAGCGTCCTGTACTGCACTGTTGTGTACAGTAGTGTGGTGTGCAGTGCTGTAGCGTCCTGTACTGCACTGTTGTGTACAGTAGTGTGGTGTGCAGTGCTGTAGCGTCCTGTACTGCACTGTTGTGTACAGTAGTGTGGTGTGCAGTGCTGTAGCGTCCTGTACTGCACTGTTGTGTACAGTGGTGTGGTGTGCAGTGCTGTAGCGTCCTGTACTGCACTGTTGTGTACAGTAGTGTGGTGTGCAGTGCTGTAGCGTCCTGTACTGCACTGTTGTGTACAGTAGTGTGGTGTGCAGTGCTGTAGCGTCCTGTACTGCACTGTTGTGTACAGTAGTGTGGTGTGCAGTGCTGTAGCGTCCTGTACTGCACTGTTGTGTACAGTAGTGTGGTGTGCAGTGCTGTAGCGTCCTGTACTGCACTGTTGTGTACAGTAGTGTGGTGTGCAGTGCTGTAGCGTCCTGTACTGCACTGTTGTGTACAGTAGTGTGGTGTGCAGTGCTGTAGCGTCCTGTACTGCACTGTTGTGTACAGTGGTGTGGTGTGCAGTGCTGTAGCGTCCTGTACTGCACTGTTGTGTACAGTAGTGTGGTGTGCAGTGCTGTAGCGTCCTGTACTGCACTGTTGTGTACAGTAGTGTGGTGTGCAGTGCTGTAGCGTCCTGTACTGCACTGTTGTGTACAGTAGTGTGGTGTGCAGTGCTGTAGCGTCCTGTACTGCACTGTTGTGTACAGTAGTGTGGTGTGCAGTGCTGTAGCGTCCTGTACTGCACTGTTGTGTACAGTAGTGTGGTGTGCAGTGCTGTAGCGTCCTGTACTGCACTGTTGTGTACAGTAGTGTGGTGTGCAGTGCTGTAGCGTCCTGTACTGCACTGTTGTGTACAGTAGTGTGGTGTGCAGTGCTGTAGCGTCCTGTACTGCACTGTTGTGTACAGTAGTGTGGTGTGCAGTGCTGTAGCGTCCTGTACTGCACTGTTGTGTACAGTAGTGTGGTGTGCAGTGCTGTAGCGTCCTGTACTGCACTGTTGTGTACAGTAGTGTGGTGTGCAGTGCTGTAGCGTCCTGTACTGCACTGTTGTGTACAGTAGTGTGGTGTGCAGTGCTGTAGCGTCCTGTACTGCACTGTTGTGTACAGTAGTGTGGTGTGCAGTGCTGTAGCGTCCTGTACTGCACTGTTGTGTACAGTAGTGTGGTGTGCAGTGCTGTAGCGTCCTGTACTGCACTGTTGTGTACAGTAGTGTGGTGTGCAGTGCTGTAGCGTCCTGTACTGCACTGTTGTGTACAGTAGTGTGGTGTGCAGTGCTGTAGCGTCCTGTACTGCACTGTTGTGTACAGTAGTGTGGTGTGCAGTGCTGTAGCGTCCTGTACTGCACTGTTGTGTACAGTAGTGTGGTGTGCAGTGCTGTAGCGTCCTGTACTGCACTGTTGTGCAAAGTCCACAGCGAAATATTGCTGCGGTTATTGATTTATGATTGCACCTAAATTGTGTTTTTTATGTTTGTTTTTATTTAGATTGTAGCTAGACTTACTTCCCTTTGTTTACCGAACTTCAGCATGGAAAGCTCTGCGCAGCCCGACGCAGTTGTCTTCCCTTGCGTCCCGCAAGCGTCTTCGGTCTGACTCCAACACACCACCGTGAAGGCACTCTGTCTGTCTGCAGACACACACATCCAGTCCCAATGAACACACACTGTCTGTCTACAGACACACACATCCTGTCCCAATGAACACACACTGTCTGTCTACAGACACACACATCCAGTCCCAATGAACACACACTGTCTGTCTACAGACACACTCATCCAGTCCCAATGAACACACACTGTCTGTCTACAGACACACACATCCAGTCCCAATGAACACACTGTCTGTCTACAGACACACATCCAGTCCTATGAACACCTGCTGTCTCAGACACACAACCTGTCCCAATGGACACACACTGTCTGTCTACAGACACACACATCCAGTTCCAATGAACACCTGCTGTCTGTCTACAGACACACACATCCTGTCCCAATGAACACACACTGTCTGTCTACAGACACACACATCCAGTCCCAATGAACACACACTGTCTGTCTACAGACACACACATCCAGTCCCAATGAACACACTGTCTGTCTACAGACACACACATCCAGTCCCAATGAACACACCCTGTCTGTCTACAGACACACACATCCAGTCCCAATGAACACACACTGTCTGTCTACAGACACACACATCCAGTCCCAATGAACACCTGCTGTCTGCAGACACACACATCCTGTCCCAATGAACACGCATTGTCTGTCTACAGACACACTCATCCAGTCCCAATGAACACACACTGTCTGTCTACAGACACACACATCCTGTCCCAATAAACACGCATTGTCTGTCTGCAGACACACACATCCTGTCCCAATGAACACACACTGTCTGACTGCAGACACACTCATCCAGTCCCAATGAACACCTGCTGTCTGCAGACAGACACATCCTGTCCCAATGAACACAATGTTTTTCTGTAGACACTTGCATCAAGTCTCGATGAACACACTATATCTACATCATCTTAAGACATGATATCATTCCATTTACATGTAAAAAGAATTACAGGAGGGAGGGAGGAAGGAGGGAGAGAGGGAGGAGGGAGGGAGAGGAAGAGAGGGAGGAAGAGGGAGGGAGGATGAATGGAGGGAGGGAGGGAGGGAGGATGGAGGAAGGGAGGAGGGAGGCAGGCAGGCAGGGAGGGGGGGGAGAGAGGGAAGGAGGGATGGAGGGAGGGAGGGAGGGAGGGAGGGAGGGAGGGAGGGAGGGAGGGAGGGAGGGAGGGAGGGAGGGAGGGAGGGAGGGAGGGGAGGGAGGGGAGGGAGAGAGAGAGAGAGAGAGAGAGAGAGAGAGAGAGAGAGATGATTAGAGAGAGATAATTAGAGATATGTGATCTAGAGAGATGTGATCTAGAGAAATGTGTTCTAGAGAGATGTGATCTCAAGATATGAGAAGGTTTCCTGACATTCAAGGATTAGGTCCTCTAGGATATCTATATTGCAATTTGTGACTTGACTTACTTGACTTATTCCCTTTAGTTTCTTGTGGAGCATAGGGCCTCGGCAACAGTCCTCCAGCGTACTCGGTTCTGGGCAACTTTCTTCATCTCTCCCCATGACAGGTTGCAGTTCCTCATCTCTTCCTCGCAGGATCGCCTCCAGGTGGTCTTGGGGCGACCAACTCGTCTCTTGCTCTGAAGATTTCACTGCAAGGCCTGCCGTGTGATGTCGTGTGGAGGTTTCCGCAAGGTGTGTCCGATCCACCTCCACTTCCGCCTTGCGATCTGCTGTCCGATAGGATACATCGTTCGTACATTCCAAGTTCCGATCTTCGTTGTTGCTTTCATCGTCAGAAGATTTGTCGGCCGGCTGGCTTCCATGAGGCTTTCACCAACCTGCGTCATAGGTCCTTTTGTAGAGGCATCTTCTTGAATCGAGCGCTGGTTTTCTTTCTCTGTTGCTTCGGTTTCTGTAGCAAAGAGCTTTTCGGGATGGGGTTGCTAGCCCCACGCCCAACCCTCCTCCTTTCGCAAACGGGCTTGGGACCGTCTATG
>JAWQFJ010028829.1:5000-26914 GCA_034096865.1 Theodoxus fluviatilis
TTCACTCTCTCTCTCTCTTTCTCTCTCTCTCTCTCTCTCTCTCTCTCTCTCTCTCTCTCTCTCTCTCTCTCTCTCTCTCTCTCTCTCTCTCTTTCTCTCTCTCTCTCTCTCTCACTCTCTCTCTGTCTCTCTCTCACTCTCTCTCACTCTCTCTCGACTTACGGCCTTGCTGTTGACCAGAGCAGACGTGTTTTGGAGTGCTCCGCCGTACTGCGGCTGTTTTGGCGGCAGGAGTCGTCTGAGTGGAATGATTTTTGCATCACTGTTCTCGTCTTGATCAAGTGAGGTCAGTGATGTAGGAGAGAAAACCTTCCAAAGTTCTTTTGAGAATTATTGACTGTTTTTTGGTTACATATACTGTCTTCTATATGATAGTGATGAGTGCTCACTTCTCGAACGAGTGAGATGGGTGTGGACATTGAAACTTTTCGTGCAAGGATTGGACTGCATTCGGCACGTGCTGCTCGCGGAGATGGCTTCAAGCCGCCGGATACAACTGGCGACCTACACACTTGTGTTGGTTTGTGCATTGCTGCCGTCACACTTGGAGTGGTGTCAGGCTGCTTGATGCACTACGTACTACGCTACACGGTGTGGAAAGTTGGTTCGCTGGCATGTTGGGCAGGGATACGGTTGCAGCGAGGCTCTACGCCGATTTCAAGCTAGTTGAGGCGCGCGGAACCACTTCGGGCTGTGTTGCGGCAAACTTGGTTATGTCGGGCGAGTCGCAAGCTCACAGATGGATTACTCTACATGACCTCTCTTTCCTGCTACTGTTGTCCCACGGTGGAGGAAAATCCGGGACCAGGCCTGGAGAAAGAGGACCTAGTAGAGGCAATGGAGACGTTGAGAGCGGACATGCAAAGAAGCCTAAGTGCCTGTTCAGAGCGAATTATGACAGAAATGAAGAAACTCTATGAACAGATGGGAGAAATACGCGGGAATTTGCATAAGGTGGAAAATGAACTGCTCGCTCTCAGGAGGAAGATGGAAATGCAAGAGGGGTTTGTGGAACATCTCAGCGACAGTCAGGCAGAAACGAAATCCCGATTATCGTATATGGAAGAACACTTGGAGAAACTCGAGCTTGCAAACAGAAAAGACAACCTTATTTTGTACAATGTCTCTGAAGAAGCCAATGAGTCCTCGGAAGCCTGTGAGAACCAGTTTCTTGAAACAGTGAATCATGTACTGCCCAACTGCCTTGAGAAGAAAGATGTGCGTCACGTTCGCCGTGTCGGGACGGCTATGGAGGGAAATCAACGTCCTCTTCTAGCCACCCTGAACAAACCGACTGACAAGATCGCCATTCTTCGAAGCAGGAAGGAACTTCAAGAAAGCGGCGTTGGGGTTTCCGGAGACCGAACGGCAGAGAAGACAGCTACAAGAGTCAAGGGCGGCAGGGCAGTTCGTCTACTTCCGCGGGACCGAGCTCTGCGTCGTACCAAGACAGCACAGAGTGAGGGGACAACGAGACGCCAGCTCCGCTGCGGGTGACCCGACCTGTAGCGGCAACACCTAGGACCGTGGCCGAGGCGCTGTTACAACTGAGTTGCCGGCAGGTATTTGCAACTTTCTCTCATGGAACATTCATGGGATTTTGCAGAAAGTTGATGACCCTGACTTTCTTCCTGTTATTCAGAAATTCGAGTTTGTATGCTTAGTAGAAACCTTTGTTGAATATGTTAAAATTGATAGTATTGAAAACTGTTTCACATGTTTTGTGTCGCCAGCCCGAAATTTATCTGAGAAGGGTCGTAGATCAGACGGTGTCGTGTGCTTGATTAAGCACTGCATAGCTCAGTTTGTTGAACAAATTGAAGTAGATTATGATTTCATGCTGGCTTTCAGATTTAACAATCAACTGTTTATGTCAGAGAGGGACGTGATATTGTTATGTGTATATGTTCCGCCTGTCGGTTCTCCGTACTATAGTCTATCAGGAGAGCCAAATGGAATTTCAGTGCTTCAACAGTGTTTGATGCAGCTCACAGTGACTTTCTCATATTGTTTCTTGATTGTCTGCGGCGACTTCAATGCTCGCACGGGTAATCACGATATAGGACACTCTTATATTTCTGACAGTATAGGTGATTTGCTTGTCGATTCACGTTGCTCCCAGGACAGCGCAGTAAATGATTTTGGTACTGAATTCTTGACAGTTTGTGCCGGCCTCGACCTGTGGATATTGAACGGGAACATATCTGGTGATTTAGATGGCAAATTTACCTACATGTCAAGTACTGGCAACACCCCTTGATCGTGAAATAACTAAGGAAGAGGTTAGATGTGCAATAGATAAACTGAAGAATAGGAAGGTTTCAGGGGAGGACAAGATATTGGCAGAAATGCTCACGTGTACACCTCAGAGACTCATAACAATCATTGCTCAGCTTTTCAATAATATGCTTGCCAAAAAGTGTTTTCAAAATATTTGGACGAAATCAATTACCTTACCAATCTACAAAAGAGGAGACCCCGCTATCCAAGATAATTATAGGGGAATTTCAATCACAATCATTTTTTAGTAAAGTATTCACTTCAGTGGTCACTGACAGGTTACAAGACTGGGCGGAAAGTAGTGGTCTAATTGGAGAGGAGCAAGCAGATTTCAGAAAAGGTTATTCGACGATGGACAATATTTTTGTACTTCACTCAGTAATCAATAGATATCTGTCAAGGCATAGAAAACTGTATGCTGTTTTGTGGATTTTAAGAAAGCTTTCGATAGTATAAATAGAAATGTACTTTGGCAAATTCTTCGGGGTTATGGCATGAAAGATGCTCCAAGCAATGTATTTTGATATTCAAAGCAGTGTAAGGTGCAACGGTCGCTACAGCGACTCATTTGCATATAACAAGGGATTAAAGCAAGGATGTAAAATGAGTCCGATACTTTTTTCTCTTGTAGTGAACTATGTGGCTAAGATTGTAACCAAACATGGTAAACATGGTATTCAGCTTATGCCCGATGCTACGATTATATATCTGTTACTGTTCGCAGATGATATAGTTCTTGTATCAGACACGGTCGTTGGTCTGCAAAACCGATTGAACAATCTCAAAAAAGCTTCAGACACAGTTGGTCTGGAGGTAAACCAACAAAAAACAAAGGTCATTGTTTTCCGAAATGGTGGTTATCTGGCAGGTCATGAGAAGTGGTATCTGGGAACGGAAAGAATTGAGACTGTGAATGAGTACAGATATCTTGGAGCACTGTTCACTTCGAGACTGTCCTTTAGTATTTTACAGTCTGATCTTGTACTTAGAGCAAAAGCTGGTATGATTCAACTAACTAAGTGTCTACAAAAATTAGGAAATGTGTCACCAGATGTGTATTTCAAAATGTTCATTGCCTAGATACAGCCGGTACTTTTGTATACATCAGAACTGTGGGGACTGTACAGCTGTTCGGAAATAGAATCTGTTCACCTACAAACTATGAAAAGATTTCTCAATGTTCCTTTACAAGCTCCTAACTTGATGACGTATGGTGAAATCGGAAGATACCCATTGTATATCAATGCAACTTTACGGGCTATTAAGTACTGGTTGCGTGTACTTAGGATGGAGGCAACTAGATACCCTAACAAAGTTTACAAGATGATGCTCATCTCGGGAAATAATGGAAACTGGGTTGACAAAATAAAAGAAGTATTGCATAGATATGATTTTGCTGATGTATGGCGTAATCAGAATGTGCGGAATGAGACAGAGTTCTTGCTCGAGTTCAGAAAGCGCCTTATCACTGAATACATGAATGTATGGACAGTTTCAATATCAGCGAGTGGTAGATATGAACTGTACAGATCCTTTAAGACAGAATTGAATAGAGAGAAATATTTGTATATATTAGAAAAAAAAGTTTTTCGAGATGTTTATGTTCTTTTTAGGATGGGATTCAGCGATCTGTTCACGCATAAATACAGATTTGCTACGGAGCGAGCTGATCATGCTTACTTATGTCCAGCTTGCTATGAAACAGACGAAAATGAACAGCATTTGTTACTTGAATGTCCTGCCTATGAAGATCTCAGACGAATGTATATACGCAGGTTGATGACAAATACATATGCCTTTGATGTTAAGGTACTCCTGTCGCTGGAGGAGCCCAAGGCAGTACGAGCGGTTGCAACGTATTTATATTATGCATTCAAGAGAAGAAAAGAAGCTGTTTCTATTGCTATGGCCGAATAGGCATATTATGTGTAATTGTGTTGTGATGTGCCGGTGGCCTAACAAAAATAAACCATTCGTTCGTTCATTCGTTCATTCTCTCTTTTTCTCTCTCTCTCTCTCCACTCGCACTTCTGGAAATAACACCCTCAATTTGTCTTCACACCCATTCTTTGCGAACGGTATCCTTGCTATGTCTAACTCGATTATGTTTCTCTGACTTGTGATCTTTTCCATACACTCACTTATTGAGTGAATGTGTGATTTTTCTCCAATTTATCTAACAAGTGCGTGTGTGCTGTCATTTTTCTGGAAAGCTTTGGTCATGAGTAAGAAAAGAGAGTTCCACGGGATTCGTTAAGTGTACACGCCGCTACGCCTGACTTTCATGAAAGCGCCTTTCAGGTGTCCTTGGAGCGTAGATGGATTGTCGGTTTGTTTGCAAGACACTTTCAGTCTTTGAAAAATGACAACATGTGATATTCTTATTTGACAACATACACCAATCCTGTAAATACTGAAAAGTTAGAAAATTTATTTCACATAAATTGGTGAAAGTACCAAATTGTCTTCTTCTGCGCAGTTTTCATCCTCTTGACGAGCAAACGCCCATATATTTTCCCAATTACAGGAAGTAAAGGAAACACGGGCGGTACACAACACTACGTGGATGAGTGGAACTGTTGGCTCGCGAACAGCGAAGTTTATGGGTCCAATTCACTTCTCGAAGCCAGGGTTGTGCTGTTTCACTAGAAGTTTCAACCCACTCACCCCCATTTACGGGTTGCTATATTCAAAGCAAATCTGTCACCGAGGACCCGAAGAGTGGTATGATTTATGCACGATGAAATAGAAACATAAACCAAGCTAACAGTCCGGGTTGGATGATTCATCGTGGATTTCACGCCTTCCGCTACGCCTTCAGGCGTCCACTGTGGTGCCAGGTAGGGCAAGCAACATGGAGGATGTAAGATTTACATGCCGACAGCGTGACCGATCCATTCACTGAACGATGGATGGGTGAAACCACACATTAGCAAGGCAGGCTACTGGAGGGAATTTATCTAATATATCTCACAGACCATTTTGGATGTTTATACATGTGTCAAAAACAAGGGACTGCCACGGCACTAAAGTAAAAGTCTAAAACACGGTGAGGTTCTGATGGCTGCGTATGATACAAAGCAAATACAAAACATTGGAAGGTAAAACAGCGCAAATTTTCGGCTAAAAAGCCTTCATCAGGCGCACAAATAAAACTTACAGGAGGGCGGACAAAAGTGGAATGCCATCTGAACCTCACCGTGTTTTAGACTTTATACATGTGGTTAGATAGATAAACCTACACGCAGACCGATTTATACACACACACACACACACACACACACACACACACACACACACACACACACACACAGATACACCCACCCCCACACACACGCATGCACGCATGCACGCGTTCTCGCATGCATAGATATATAGAGACTAGAGAGCCATTAAAATACAGCAACGGAGAGACTGACATGTATAACGTAGGAAAGGAGAAGCTTGCGTGGTGTAATAGTGCAAACTGTGGGTGGGTCCCAAAGCCAGATGTGACGACAGCGCCAGAGGCGGGGTGATCAGGCCGTACCTGTCGGTCCACCATCCATCAGCCACGGACAGGAAATGGTCGTGACTTTGCACTTCACCAGCGACGCGCGTTTCACCACTAGGTAAGGGTGGGTCGCTGGTTGTACGTTTGCCATTGCTGAGGCCCTGTCAAACGCGATGCAAATGGTTCATTGAATTCTGACAAATGTACACGAAGCATAAACAATTCTGATGTGGAAAGACATCCCTATTCTGTACTCCTCCAGAATGCATGCCTGTTGATGATCTCTGCAAGAAGGAAATACTGCATGTTGGTTATGAACAGGTATAAAAAAGTTGTTTTTTGCTCAAAGAATACGATCCTCTCCACATAGGTAATTTAATTTCGAGTATTTTGGTATTAAAACCATCTCTATATGTCAAACAGTTCCTAAGCTATTACTCTTCACAGATTTAGTTTTTGGGAAAATTTGCATCCATTGTCCAAATTTCACAAATCTTGATTTTCAAGGAGCAATACCAAGCCATGTCTTTTCCAGGAGGATTCCTTTTGCAATATGTTATGCCTCATATTCCATATCATAACTCCTTTTTTATTATATAGACGTTTATCAGGATGATTTACCACCCATGGTCAAAAGTTCAATTTGGACAACATAGCAAATTTCTGGGAAATGAAAGGGTTTTTATTTTACTGACAGTCACAGATACCACAAGTTCAAGGTGTCATTCGTGAACACAACTTAAGAACGAGCATATATAAACATAAGCTATTAGTCTTGCAGAAACGTTTTGAACATACAAATAATCAGACTCAATAGACTTGTCTGATGTTATAGATTCTTTTAATTGTTATTTATCAACTTAACTTACTTCAAAGTACGATATCAAATTACGTCAGGTGCCTGAGCAGTACCTTCTTTTCTGATGGCTACCAGGAGAAATATACAGCAATCAGAGTCACTAAGGACATACTGCCATACTGGAAGCTTCATGCCCCTCCAGGTTTACTGGAGGTCCTACAGACTTTATCTGTCTGTCTGTCTGTCTGTGTGTCTGTCTGTCCCGACTTAACGGCTGATATCTCAAAAACTGCTGGACGGATTTCCTTGACATTTTGCACACTAACTGGAAGTTAGGTCCGATTGAATGTATCAAATTTTCAGAATTGAGGCTTGAAAAGAAAGTGGTTTTTAAGGTCGTAAACTCGAAAGCACCTCCCTAAATACTCGATTGATGGAATGGCGAAATTGCAAAATGTGTGACGTTATCAATAACGTGACGAAATTTTATGTGTCTCTCTGCCTGTCAGGCCCGACTTAACGGCTGATATCTCAAAAACTGCTGGACGGATTTCCTTGACATTTTGCACACTTACTGGAAATAAGTCTGATTGAATGTATGAAATTTTCAGAATCGAGGTTTGAAAAGAAAGTGATTTATTTAGGTCGTAAACTCGAAAACCTCCCCCCTCAAAATCATTTGACGGAATAGCCTAATCGAGTCAAACAGAGTTATCTTTTCCTACTTTCACAAAACAGTGGCTTCTTCGTATGTTGAACGTCTACGTTGAACAAATACTTTTCCGTCTGCATTTCTCGTACTGGCGCAACTTGGTGACTTGAAAAAGTCGCTCCACTCCCCGTCTACGAGATCATTGTACAATTTGTAAGCCTCTATTAGGTCACCACGAATCCTTCTTCCCTTCAGTGAGTGCAGATTCAAATACTCTAAGCGCTCGCTGTAAGGAAAAGTGAATACCAATGTCTTTCCACACGTTGCATTGTCTTCGTCATCACAGTTTTTAACAAATTCAGCATTTTTAACAACAGAATTTTCTCCTGAGGTTCAACAGTGAAAGGAATCTTGTGCATCACAAATTACGAAGTTCGATTTTTCTGTTCTTCTCGCGTTTATCATTGTATGCTGCTCGATCGTCTGCTGCTCAGCGCGCAGATCATAATCATGCGTCCGGTGTTTATTTCTTTATTAAGACCAGCTTGTTAGGGACGTGCTTTTCCATGGAGAAAATTGTGTTTAGATCTTTTACGAGAGATATAGTGTACTGACACCTTGACCCTTTTCCCAGCTTTAGTGTGGGGATTTTCATTTGAGTGTTTACACTCGCTTATCCACGCACTCGGCTAATTAGTGTTCATGTTTACAAATTACGAAACAAACGGTTTCTCACATACATATCGCTTTCAAGAAATACTATAAAAACCCTTGCACGCACTTGCATTCTGCTATTCATACACTAAACTTTATTCCTCACGCACGTGGCATAATCTATACAACACATCTCGCACAAGCGCTCTGGGGGAGACACGCGAAAACGGGGAGATCACTCTGTCGGAAATCTCGCTAAAATCAGCCGAGTGTGCGGTCTTAGTAATGTATGGTTCAGTCTCTTAACCCTGAGATGGGTTGTTGAGGCACCACTGATGACTTTCGGACAATCTTCCTTTATCGATCTCTATCCTCTGTGGCTCGCTGTGAGTCAGCAAAGGTCAAGCATGTCCACTCTTTGATATTGTCTTCCCACCTCTTTCTCTGCCTGCCTCTCCTTCTCCCACCTGGTACGCGTACGGTACCTTGCAGGATGGTCTTGGCCAGCCCACTGCCTCTTGACACGTGACCGTACCACTTCAGCTTTCTGCTTTTCACGATTGAGAGCAGGTCTTCGTGCTGTCCAATTGCTCTCCTGATCCTGTTGCTGACTTCCTTATTCGTGACATGGTCTTTATATGAGATGTTCAAAATCTTGTGGTAGCAAACAATGGCTTCTTCGTATGTTGAACGTCTACCAGCAGACGCAAAAAAGCGGTACTACGAGAAGATTATCGACGTTGATGGGTTAGATCCGTATGAAATACCAAACAGTTCGTTCTATCGTCCATTTTTCTACAATTTACAGTGGAAAATACGAACCAATTGGGTTTACGGAAAAGAACGTTATAAATGCTTTACAAACACTCAGCCATAT
Organism: Theodoxus fluviatilis; assembly: GCA_034096865.1. Taxonomy (NCBI): domain Eukaryota; kingdom Metazoa; phylum Mollusca; class Gastropoda; order Cycloneritida; family Neritidae; genus Theodoxus; species Theodoxus fluviatilis. The sequence continues at coordinate 13,756 of JAWQFJ010028829.1, forward strand.
CAGTTTACAATGGCACATTTGGTAGAGCATTGAACTCTTGGTCATGTGTGACCAGGTTCGATTCTGCGCTGAAACTTTTTTCTCTCTCTTTTTTCGAGAGGTTGTGGGTTCGAACCCGACCTGGTTTTTGTGTTTTTGTGTGTGTGTGTTTTTCCCCCGTCTTTTCTCGAGAGGTTGCGTGTTCGAACCCGATTTTTTATATATATGCCAAAACCTGGAGGTTCAGTGCCAGCGGTTTTTATTATCCATGTCTTGTCGCTATGACATCGTGACGCAGCCTTGTCTGTGTACATAATTCACGTCGAGTCGAACAGTAGGCACAGACTCTTTTCGCATCGATATACTACAGTGACTGAATGAAACTTCCCCATTATTGAACAAAAACATGATAGTATGACGCTGTCAGTCTCAATATCATTGTGCACAATAGGATTGAATCCAACTTTAATTTTATTTGTCGCTGACTCAGTTGAGATGGACATGTCAACACAACGCGTCGCGAGGTCTCGACTATGGGTTTACGCCGGTGCTAATAAAATCCTATTTAATCGACAGATTACAATGAAACTTCACCAGCTTTTAATTGAAACATAATGTTACGTCACAATTTAAGTCAAATGCATCACAATATATGCGATCGATTTGCAGAAAATGATTAAGTCGAGTTTCTCCCAACGGTGCTCAAGTGCACATCGCTTAAGATTCTCTGGTCTCGGTTCGAGCGGTCCACGTGAACGGTGCAAAACCCCAGAGGTGTAATAGTTTTTTTAATAGATCAAAGGTTGATCTACGAAAATTAAGGCCATTCAAAATTGCTTTTCGGCTTTCACAACGCTTTCTAAAGTTATGTTCCCAAGTTTCCAAACGTCGTAGGCAGTCTGATTTGGAATGCAAAGAAAACTGACAAGCAGCATTTTTATACCCTCCGCTCCAGCGTCCCAGTAAGGTGTTAGACAACACAACGTTCGTGTTACATAGGTTTTGACAGACGAGAGCAATCGGTGTCAGTACCTTGGATTAAGGTACGTTATGGGACCATATGCAAAGCAGTTCTAACTTCACATCTGCGGGAAAATTACAGTATGCTTCCCTATCCATCGTAGCACTGTCAGAAATCGGCAGCCACTGTTGCGTCGGTTCATTTTCTAAACATCGATTTACAAACACAGTGAGCCCTATATGCAGCAACATTTTAACAAAGACATGATAATACTGTGGAATCTACCTTTCATATGGACTTTGTGGGGAGTGCTCATGAAAGTAGTCACCATACATAAATTAGAGAAATAAAAAGTATCATAGCAGAATAAATCATTAAGTCTCTTTCATAAAAATGATATAGACGAATATTGTAATTTTTAAGGCATGTGAAATTTAACAAAACTGGCAGCTGTATAGATAACCACTGTCCGCGCAGGTAGCGCCAGACCATACGTTAATCAAACAAACATTACTACGTTTCTTTTTTCCAGTGACAATTATTGAAAAAATAAACATAACACACTTCGGGATAATAAACCAAAGTGAATTATCAACATAATTTTGAATCGGGTTGACTGCAGAACGCTGTTATTATTTGTCACTGAAAGAGGGGTAAATGAAGGCAAAATCAGCGTGATGGACTATACCTCTCGTGACATTTTTACATCGTCAATTTGCTTCATTTTTAGATCGAACTGTCGCTTGAGAATGCTAGTGACGAACCTGTTTTATAGTGTTCCTTTCTGTCTTCCAAAGGAAATAATGGAAACTTGTGTCGCCTTGACATTTTATTCCTTCTTCGGAAAAGTCCTAACGGATAGTCACACTTTGTTTTCCGTGGCATTGTGTTCCCCTGACGTCCAAAACAGTGCCTGAGATGAAGAGCTGTGATGGTCTCTGGAGGTAGATCTGAGGCGGCCTTTCGCTGCATTAAGAAAATACATAAACGCTTGCTGGCCATCCATCTTTTCGGAAAGTTTACCATGAAATGCAAATAAGAGACTCACGACACATCTTGAGCCACAAGCACGATGACCCAGACATAACAGAATCGCACAATCCTTCCATTGTAATTTGTAGATCGGCTTCCTCGGGCATCTTTAGCTAGGCGGGGATTGGACCAACTTTTCTGTCTGACATCTTCAGGAGTGGGATAGAATGTCTAAACAGTTTTACATATGTTCAGGTGTATTACGTTGCCTCTTTCATATTTCCATAGACAGTACAGCCACACGTATAATATTGTACTGAGCAGTGAAGTCAAACATCTATTCTATTTACACAACAGAAGCAAATCCAGTCGTCATTCTCAGCTGTCCCAACTTTGCACGTTATACGTCGAATTGATTACCTCGCCTGGACTGCATGGATAAGACTGTTGTAGATCCTAAAGTGTCCTCTTTCGATCTAGCTCCTCTATATTAGTGATTACTATTTTCCCTGTCCAGTTACCTCGGATGTCGCATTCGCTGAGGTTCATTCTCTTGTTGACAGTCTACATGGATGAGATCTGCTCACTGGAGATTGACATGCAGACTACAGGACAAGGTGGGGGCGTACTGACACTCAGGCGCACCCCTGGGGTCGTGCACACGATCTGCAGCCTCGTTATCAGGGCTCCACGCGGCCACCAACTCCTTCTCAAGTTTGCCTCTTTCGACTTCCCCGCTCCCTTTGGCTGCTCACGCGACTTCCTGCAGGTCACTGACGGCGTCTTCCCTATTGGAGCAACGTCAGGACCTCGTCCTATCGGAAACCCTATCACAGGTATGGTCTATCACCCTCACTCACTCTTGCCACTTCTATCTCAGACATGCAATCTTGTCATTTTATCAAAGAAAATCGTCTTGTCAACAACTTTTTCACAGACATGTGATATTGTTGCCTCGGACTAAAACTCGTGCAATCTTTGTCACAGACACGAACTCGTGTCAATTCTATCCCTGAAATGTTCTCGTCACCTCCAATACGGACATCCAGTCGTTTCATTTTCGTCATGGATGCACACTCTTGCCCATTCGTCACAAACACAAAATATTGTTACTACTGTCACAGGCTGTATTTCTTGTCATCGCAGAAATGTAGTCGTGGCACTCCGTCACGGACACAAAGACGAACCCTTGTCACCTCCATCACAGACATTAGCGCTTGTCACTTCCGTCAGATGCACAGCTTTCGTCACTTTTGTCACATACGTTCAGTCTTGGCACTTCTATCTCAGACATCCAGTCTTATCACTCCCGTCACAGAAATCTACTCTTGTCACTTTTGTCACAGGAATCTAGTCATGTCATTTCCGTCACGAACATAAAATCTTGTCATTTTTGTTGTTGACATCCGGTCTTGTCACTTCTACCATAGACCGCCACAGACACCTAGCTCTGTTATTCCGCCACAGGCATCTGGCCTTGTTATTCCGCCACAGACATCCAGTCTTGTCACTTCTACCACAGACATCTGTCCCTGTTATTCCGTCACAGACATCTGGCCCTGTTATTCCGCCACAGACATCTGGCCCTGTTATTCCGCCACAGACATCTGGTCCTGTTATTTCGCCACATACATCTGGCTCTGTTATTCCGCCACAGACATCCAGTCTTGTCACTTCTACCACAGATATCTGGCTATGTTATTCCGCCACAGACATCTGGCCCTGTTATTCCGCCACAGACATCTGGCCCTGTTATTCCGCCACAGACAACTGGCCCTGTTATTCCGCCACAGACATCTGGCCCTGTTATTCCGTCGCAGACATATAATCTTGTCATTTTCGTGTCAGAAACCTACCCTTGTCGCTTCCATCAAAAATTTGCTCGGTTGTCACATCTAGTTGCGTAACCTCCGTCACAGACTTCCTGTTTTGTCACTTCTGTCACATACATTGTGTCTTGTAACTTCCGTCACAGTCATTACATTTTGTAACTTTCGTAACGGAAATCTAATCTTGCCCCTTCAATCACAAGCATGCTTTCTTGTCATTTTCGTCACAGACATCATGTGATGTGACTTCCGTGACATACATCTGGTCTTCTCCCTTTTGTCGCAGGCATCAAGTCTTCTCAGCTTTGTGACAGAAATCTAATCTTGCCACGATTGCCACTGTCCTTTGTTCTTGTCATTACCCTCACAGATATCCAAGTTTGTCGCTTTTGTGACAGATATCTAGCTGTGTCCTTTCTGTCACAAATATGATGAATTGTCATTTCCGTCATAGGAATCTACTTCTGTTTCCTCCGTCACTGACATCTAGTGATGTAATTTACGTCCCAAATATGCACTTTGTCATTTCCACCCCAGCTATGAAGCTTTTTCACTTAGATCAGAGACACATACTCTTGTCACTTCTCTAATGGACAATATTTAAGTCGTTATTACAAGATTCACAAACGTGATAGTGCTCAGGGTTATAAACAAGTTTCAAGAAATCGAGACTCATGTAGCAGTGCAGTAAAAGACAGTGTAGTACGATACAGTGCAGTACAATGCAGTGCAGTGCGATAAAGCTCACTGCGGTGCGTAAGAGTACGGTACGATACAGAGCAGCCCGATACAGTGCAATACGATACAGTGCAGTACGATACAATACAGTACGATAGAGTGCAGTACAATGCAGTGCAGTACGATACAGTACAGTACGATACAGTACAGTACGATAGAGTGCAGTATAATGCAGTGCAGTTCGATATATAGAGTGCAATACGATAGATAGGGTACAGTATGATACATTGCAGTACGATGCAGTGCAGTGCGATAGAGTGCAGTGCAATAGAGTGCAGTACGGTACAGTGCAGTACGATACAGAGCAGTACGATACAGTGCAGTACGATACAGTGCAGTACGATACAGTGCAGTACGATACAGAAAAGTACGATACAGTGCAGTACGATACAGTGCAGTACGATACAGAAAAGTACGATACAGTGCAGTACGATAGAGTGCAGTACGATACAGTGCAGTACGATACAGAAAAGTACGATACAGAAAAGTACGATACAAAGCAGTCCGATACAGTACAGTACGATAGAGTGCAGTACAATGCAGTGCAGTTCGATATATAGAGTGCAATACGATAGATAGGGTACAGTACGATATAGAGCAGTACGATACAAAGCAGTACGATAAAGTGCAGTACGATACAGTGCAGTACGATACAGTGCAGTACGATACAGTGCAGTACGATACAGTGCAGTACGATACAGTGCAGTACGATACAGTGCAGTACGATACAGTGCAGTACGATACAGAGCAGTACGATACAGTGCAGTACAATACAGAGCAGTACGATACAGAGCAGTACGATACAGTGCAGTACGATACAAAGCAGTACGATACATTGCAGTACGATACAGTGCAGTACAATACAGAGCAGTACGATACAGAGCAGTACGATACATTGCAGTACGATACATTGCAGTACGATACAGAGCAGTACGATACAGTGCAGTACGATACAGAGCAGTACGATACAGTGCAGTACAATACAGAGCAGTACGATACATTGCAGTACGATACATTGCAGTACGATACATTGCAGTACGATACAGAGCAGTACGATACAGTGCAGTACAATACAGAGCAGTACGATACAGTGCAGTACAATACAGAGCAGTACGATAAAGTGCAGTACGATAAAGTGCAGTACGATAAAGAGCAGTACGTTACATTGCAGTACGATACAAAGCAGTACGATACAAAGCAGTACGATACAGAGAAGTACGATACAGTGCAGTACAATACAGAGCAGTACGATACAGTGCAGTACAATACAGAGCAGTACGATACATTGCAGTACGATAAAGTGCAGTACGATAAAGAGCAGTACGTTACATTGCAGTACGATACAAAGCAGTACGATACAAAGCAGTACGATACAGAGAAGTACGATACAGTGCAGTACGATACATTGCAGTACGATACAAAGCAGTACGATACAAAGCAGTACGATACAGAGAAGTACGATACAGAGCAGTACGATATAGTGCAGTACGATACAGAGCAGTACGATACAGAGCAGTACGATACAGAGCAGTACGATACAAAGCAGTACGATACAAAGCAGTACGATACAGTGCAGTACGATACAAAGCAGTACGATACAAAGCAGTACGATACAGTGCAGTACGATACAGAGCAGTAGGATATAGTGCAGTACGATATAAAGCAGTACGATACAAAGCAGTACGATACAAAGCAGTACGATACAAAGCAGTACGATATAGTGCAGTACGATACAGTGCAGTACGATACAGTGCAGTACGATACAGAGCAGTACGATACAAAGCAGTACGATACAAAGCAGTACGATACAGTGCAGTACGATACAAAGCAGTACGATACAAAGCAGTACGTTACAGTGCAGTACGATACAGAGCAGTAGGATATAGTGCAGTACGATACAGAGCAGTACGATACAAAGCAGTACGATACAAAGCAGTACGATACAGTGCAGTACGATACAAAGCAGTACGATACAAAGCAGTACGATACAGTGCAGTACGATACAAAGCAGTACGATACAAAGCAGTACGTTACAGTGCAGTACGATACAGAGCAGTAGGATATAGTGCAGTACGATACAGAGCAGTACGATACAAAGCAGTACGATACAAAGCAGTACGATACAGTGCAGTACGATACAAAGCAGTACGATACAAAGCAGTACGTTACAGTGCAGTACGATACAGAGCAGTAGGATATAGTGCAGTACGATATAAAGCAGTACGATACAAAGCAGTACGATACAAAGCAGTACGATACAAAGCAGTACGATACAGTGCAGTACGATATAAAGCAGTACGATACAAAGCAGTACGATACAGTGCAGTACGATACAGTGCAGTACGATATAGTGCAATACGATACAAAGCAGTACGATACAGTGCAGGACGATACAAAGCAGTACGATACAAAGCAGTACGATACAGTGCAGTACGATACAGAGCAGTACGATACAGTGCAGTACGATACAGTGCAGTACGATACAAAGCAGTACGATATAGTGCAGTACGATACAAAGCAGTACGATACAAAGCAGTACGATATAGTGCAGTACGATACAGTGCAGTACGATACAGTGCAGGACGATACAAAGCAGTACGATACAAAGCAGTACGATACAAAGCAGTACGATACAGTGCAGTACGATACAAAGCAGTACGATACAGTGCAGGACGATACAAAGCAGTACGATACAAAGCAGTACGATATAGTGCAGTACGATACAGTGCAGTACGATACAGAGCAGTACGATACAAAGCAGTACGATACAGTGCAGTACGATACAGAGCAGTACGACACAAAGCAGTACGATACAGTGCAGTACGATACAAAGCAGTACGATACAGAGCAGTACGATACAGTGCAGTACGATACAAAGCAGTACGATACAGAGCAGTACGACACAAAGCAGTACGATACAAAGCAGTACGATACAGAGCAGTACGATACAGTGCAGTACGATACAGTGCAGTACGATACAAAGCAGTACGATACAAAGCAGTACGACACAAAGCAGTACGATACAAAGCAGTACGATACAAAGCAGTACGACACAAAGCAGTACGATACAGAGCAGTACGATACAAAGCAGTACGATACAAAGCAGTACGACACAAAGCAGTACGATACAAAGCAGTACGATACAGAGCAGTACGACACAAAGCAGTACGATACAGTGCAGTACGATACAGTGCAGTACGATACAGAGCAGTACGACACAAAGCAGTACGATACAGTGCAGTACGATACAGAGCAGTACGACACAAAGCAGTACGATACAGTGCAGTACGATACAAAGCAGTACGACACAAAGCAGTACGATACAGTGCAGTACGATACAGAGCAGTACGACACAAAGCAGTACGATACAGAGCAGTACGACACAAAGCAGTACGATACAGTGCAGTACGATACAGTGCAGTACGACACAAAGCAGTACGATACAGTGCAGGACGATACAAAGCAGTACGATACAAAGCAGTACGATACAAAGCAGTACGATATAGTGCAGTACGATACAGTGCAGTACGATACAGAGCAGTACGACACAAAGCAGTACGATACAGTGCAGGACGATACAAAGCAGTACGACACAAAGCAGTACGATACAGTGCAGGACGATACAAAGCAGTACGATACAAAGCAGTACGATACAAAGCAGTACGATACAGTGCAGTACGATACAGAGCAGAACGATACAAAGCAGTACGATACAGCGCAGTACGATATAGTGCAGTACGATACAGAGCAGTACGATACAGAGCAGTACGATACAGAGCAGTACGATACAGAGCAGTACGATACAGAGCAGTACGATACAGAGCAGTACGATACAAGGCAGTCCGATACAGAGCAGTACGATACAGAGCAGTACGATACAGAGCAGTACGATACAAGGCAGTCCGATACAGAGCAGTACGATACAAAGCAGTACGATGCAGTGCAGTACGATATAAAGCAGTACGATACAAAGCAGTACGATACAGTGCAGTACGATACAGTGCAGTACGATATAGTGCAGTACGATACAAAGCAGTACGATACAGCGCAGTACGATACAAAGCAGTACGATACAGAGCAGTACGATATAAAGCAGTACGATACAAAGCAGTACGATACAGTGCAGGACGATACAAAGCAGTCCGATACAGAGCAGTACGATACAAAGCAGTACGATACAGAGCAGTACGATACAGAGCAGTACGATACAGAGCAGTACGATACAGAGCAGTACGATACAGAGCAGTCCGATACAGAGCAGTACGATACAGAGCAGTCCGATACAAAGCAGTCCGATACAGAGCAGTACGATACAAAGCAGTACGATACAGAGCAGTACGATACAGAGCAGTACGATACAAAGCAGTCCGATACAGAGCAGTACGATACAAAGCAGTACGATACAGAGCAGTACGATACAGAGCAGTACGATACAAAGCAGTACGATACAAAGCAGTACGATACAGAGCAGTACGATACAAGGCAGTCCGATACAGAGCAGTACGATGCAGAGCAGTACGATACAGAGCAGTACGATACAAAGCAGTACGATGCAGTGCAGTACGATATAAAGCAGTACGATACAAAGCAGTACGATACAGTGCAGTACGATACAGTGCAGTACGATATAGTGCAGTACGATACAAAGCAGTACGATACAGTGCAGTACGATACAAAGCAGTACGATACAGTGCAGTACGATACAGTGCAGTACGATACAAAGCAGTACGATACAGTGCAGTGCGATACAAAGTAGCACGATACAGTGCAGTACGATACAGTGCAGTACGATACAGAGCAGTACGATACAGTGCAGTACGATATAGTGCAGTACGATACAGAGCAGTACGATACAGAGCAGTACGATACAGAGCAGTACGATACAGAGCAGTACGATACAGAGCAGTACGATACAGGCAGTCCGATACAGAGCAGTACGATACAGAGCAGTACGATACAGAGCAGTACGATACAGAGCAGTACGATACAGAGCAGTACGATACAGTGCAGTACGATACAGAGCAGTACGATATAGTGCAGTACGATACAGAGCAGTACGATACAGAGCAGTACGATACAGAGCAGTACGATACAGTGCAGTACGATACAGAGCAGTACGATACAGTGCAGTACGATATAGTGCAGTACGATACAGAGCAGTACGATACAGAGCAGTACGATACAGAGCAGTACGATACAGAGCAGTACGATACAGAGCAGTACGATACAGAGCAGTACGATATAGTGCAGTACGATACAGTGCAGTACGATACAGAGCAGTACGATACAGAGCAGTACGATACAGAGCAGTACGATACAGAGCAGTACGATACAGAGCAGTACGATACAGTGCAGTACGATACAGAGCAGTACGATACAGTGCAGTACGATACAGAGCAGTACGATATAGTGCAGTACGATACAGAGCAGTACGATATAGTGCAGTACGATACAGTGCAGTACGATACAGAGCAGTACGATATAGTGCAGTACGATACAGAGCAGTACGATATAGTGCAGTACGATACAGAGCAGTACGATATAGTGCAGTACGATACAGTGCAGTACGATACAGAGCAGTACGATATAGTGCAGTACGATACAAAGCAGTACGATACAGAGCAGTACGATACAGAGCAGTACGATATAGTGCAGTACGATACAGTGCAGTACGATACAGTGCAGTACGATACAGAGCAGTACGATACAGTGCAGTACGATACAGAGCAGTACGATATAGTGCAGTACGATATAGAGCAGTACGATACAGAGCAGTACGATACAGTGCAGTACGATACAGTGCAGTACGATATAGTGCAGTACGATACAGAGCAGTACGATACAGTGCAGTACGATACAGAGCAGTACGATACAGTGCAGTACGATACAGTGCAGTACGATACAGAGCAGTACGATACAGTGCAGTACGATACAGTGCAGTACGATACAGTGCAGTACGATACAGTGCAGTACGATACAAAGCAGTACGATATAGTGCAGTACGATATAGTGCAGTACGATATAGTGCAGTACGATACAGTGCAGTACGATACAAAGCAGTACGATACAGTGCAGTACGATACAGAGCAGTACGATACAGAGCAGTACGATATAGTGCAGTACGATACAAAGCAGTACGATATAGTGCAGTACGATATAGTGCAGTACGATATAGTGCAGTACGATACAAAGCAGTACGATACAGAGCAGTACGATACAGTGCAGTACGATACAGAGCAGTACGATACAGAGCAGTACGATATAGTGCAGTACGATATAGTGCAGTACGATACAGTGCAGTACGATATAGTGCAGTACGATACAGAGCAGTACGATACAGAGCAGTACGATACAGAGCAGTACGATACAGAGCAGTACGATACAGAGCAGTACGATACAAGGCAGTACGATACAGAGCAGTACGATACAGAGCAGTACGATACAGAGCAGTACGATACAGAGCAGTACGATACAGAGCAGTACGATACAGAGCAGTACGATACAGAGCAGTACGATATAGTGCAGTACGATACAGAGCAGTACGATACAGAGCAGTACGATACAGAGCAGTACGATACAGTGCAGTACGATACAGAGCAGTACGATACAGTGCAGTACGATATAGTGCAGTACGATACAGAGCAGTACGATACAGAGCATTACGATACAGAGCAGTACGATACAGATCATTACGATACAAAGCAGTCCGATACAGAGCAGTACGATATAGTGCAGTACGATACAGTGCAGTACGATACAGATTATTACGATACAAAGCAGTCCGATACAGAGCAGTACGATACAGAGCAGTACGATACAGAGCAGTACGATACAGAGCAGTACGATGCAGAGCAGTACGATATAGTGCAGTACGATACAGAGCAGTATGATATAGTGCAGTACGATACAAAGCAGTATGATATAGTGCAGTACGATACAGTGCAGTACGATACAGAGCAGTACGATATAGTGCAGTACGATACAGAGCAGTATGATATAGTGCAGTACGATACAGAGCAGTATGATATAGTGCAGTACGATACAGTGCAGTACGATACAGAGCAGCACGATATAGTGCAGTACGATACAAAGCAGTCCGATACAGAGCAGTACGATACAGAGCAGTACGATATAGTGCAGTACGATACAGTGCAGTACGATACAGTGCAGTACGATACAAAGCAGTACGATACAGTGCAGTACGATACAGAGCAGTACGATATAGTGCAGTACGATATAGTGCAGTACGATATAGTGCAGTACGATACAGAGCAGTACGATATAGTGCAGTACGATATAGTGCAGTACGATACAGAGCAGTACGATACAGTGCAGTACGATACAGTGCAGTACGATACAAAGCAGTACGATACAGTGCAGTACGATACAGAGCAGTACGATATAGTGCAGTACGATATAGTGCAGTACGATATAGTGCAGTACGATACAGAGCAGTACGATATAGTGCAGTACGATATAGTGCAGTACGATATAGTGCAGTACGATATAGTGCAGTACGATACAGTGCAGTACGATACAAAGCAGTACGATACAGTGCAGTACGATACAGAGCAGTACGATACAGAGCAGTACGATATAGTGCAGTACGATACAAAGCAGTACGATATAGTGCAGTACGATATAGTGCAGTACGATATAGTGCAGTACGATACAGTGCAGTACGATACAAAGCAGTACGATACAGTGCAGTACGATACAGAGCAGTACGATACAGAGCAGTACGATATAGTGCAGTACGATATAGTGCAGTACGATACAGTGCAGTACGATACAGAGCAGTACGATACAGAGCAGTACGATATAGTGCAGTACGATATAGTGCAGTACGATATAGTGCAGTACGATATAGTGCAGTACGATACAGTGCAGTACGATACAAAGCAGTACGATACAGTGCAGTACGATACAGAGCAGTACGATATAGTGCAGTACGATATAGTGCAGTACGATACAGTGCAGTACGATACAGAGCAGTACGATACAGTGCAGTACGATATAGTGCAGTACGATATAGTGCAGTACGATACAGTGCAGTACGATACAGAGCAGTACGATACAGTGCAGTACGATACAGAGCAGTACGATACAGAGCAGTACGATACAGTGCAGTACGATATAGTGCAGTACGATATAGTGCAGTACGATACAGTGCAGTACGATACAGTGCAGTACGATATAGTGCAGTACGATACAGTGCAGTACGATACAGAGCAGTACGATATAGTGCAGTACGATATAGTGCAGTATGATATAGTGCAGTACGATACAGTGCAGTACGATACAGTGCAGTACGATATAGTGCAGTACGATACAGTGCAGTACGATACAGTGCAGTACGATACAGTGCAGTACGATACAGTGCAGTACGATACAGTGCAGTACGATACAGAGCAGTACGATACAGTGCAGTACGATACAGTGCAGTACGATACAGTGCAGTACGATACAGTGCAGTACGATACAGAGCAGTACGATACAGTGCAGTACGATACAGTGCAGTACGATACAGTGCAGTACGATACAGTGCAGTACGATACAGTGCAGTACGATACAGAGCAGTACGATACAGTGCAGTACGATACAGTGCAGTACGATACAGTGCAGTACGATACAGTGCAGTACGATACAGAGCAGTACGATACAGTGCAGTACGATACAG
>JAWQFJ010028831.1:0-22780 GCA_034096865.1 Theodoxus fluviatilis
TTTGTTTGAGTTTTCCCTCTTGGAGAAAATGTCCCTTGATTTAAAATAACTGAGATTGCTTCACATTCTGGTTATCTATGGTCATACCCATTCTTACGCCATCTCAACTGTGTGAGGAGCAAGTGTAGGGAAATGTGTTTGCAGTGTGAACTGACGTTAAAGCATACAGTGTCCCATAGTGAATACTCCTCCTCTCGCCCCAATTCCCATATGGCTCCCAGATACCAGTAAAGGGGTGAGCTCTTCTGGCATTTTCCTCATTCATCTGTAACCAACTTGGGGCTCTCAGCCTGTGTAGCAAAGAAACAACCCACTCAACGCTGCCCAGATCTAGACAGCAACACCTTTATGTATAAGCCATGCTTCCAAACAACACTTCTTCAATACATTCTCACTGCAGTCATCAACCAATCCCCTATTGTTCCATACACATAGCTCAATCTCAAGAATGCATTTCCTGAATCCCTCACCCCAACTCATGCATCCTAAAGCCCTTAAAGTGGTTCTACTTTTTCATCCATACAGGTTACACATCTAATGTTATGGATCATATGTTCCTTGTTCACCACGTGATTGCTGAATTCAGAACAGTAAACTCGCGGAGGAAAACCTGTAGGGAACTCACCCCATTGCTGGCAGCTGGAGTCAGTATGGGAATGGCAGCAAGGGGCAGAGTGTGGTGGCATGGGACATCTGTCCCAGACTTGTATTGCCGACTGGCACTGATGGGATTGGTTGGTGGATGCAGGCGCTACTTGTCCCGGCACTTCATGGGGTGGATGGTGCCAGCAGTGTTGGTGTGTGCTGCGGGAGTGCTGCTGTACTATCCAGCCCTGAACCACTGCCCCAAGCACCACAGCATGGATGTCCTTGTGGCAGACTTGATGCTAATGGCTCCACTCTTCCTTGTCTTCCTCATCAACCCCATCCTCTTCTGCCTGGCAGGCAGGGCAGGTATGAATTCGTGCATATTAAGTTAACTGCTATGTTTTGCCTGTATGCGTAGTCCCATATCCTATATATATTCTGCTCATTTTTGACTCACATGCGAAGCAAAAGTGAGTCTATGTACTCACCCGTGTCGTCCGTCCGTCCGTCCGGGCGTAAAAAACTTAAACGTTGGATTTTTCTCGGAGACTATTAAGTCTATCAACACCCAATTTGGCATGATGGTGTATGATGACAAGGCCTCAAAAAACATACATAGTGACTTGACCTTGCTTCAAGGTCAAGGTCGCAGGAGCCATAAATGTTGTCTAAAAAACAGCCATTTTTCACATTTTCCCAATTTTCTCCCACGTTATTGAGAATGGCGACCTTAGCTACAAGTGGTATATAGGGCAAAGTAAGCCCTATTTTTTGATACCAGTTTGGTTGACCTTGCTTCAAGGTCAAGGTCACAGGAGCTCTTCAAAGTTGGATTGTATACATATTTTGAAGTGACCTTGACCTTGAACTATGGAAGATAACTGTTTCAAACTTAATAATTATGTGGGGCACATGTTATACTTTCATCATGACACACATTTGGTCACATATCAAGGTCAAGGTCATTTTGACCCTTATGAAATGTGACCAAAAGGTCATTTTGACCCTTATGAAATGTGACCAAAAGGTCATTTTGACCCTTATGAAATGTGACCAAAATGGGGTAGTGAACCACTAAAAGAGACTATATCTCATGGTAGAAAGTGCCAATAAGCACCATTGTGCTTCCTATGTCTTGAATTAACAGCTTTGTGTTGCATGACCTTGGATGACCTTGACCTTGGGTCAAGGTCACATGTATTTTGGTAGGAAAAATGTGTAAAGCATTTCTTAGTTTAGTGTATGATGTCATTGCTAGGTGTAGTTGATTGGCCTTGACCTTGAAGGTCACCTGAAGGTCAAGGTCAAGTAAAGGTCAAGGTCAAGCATGTGAGTCGTATGGGCTTTGCCCTTCATGTTATCATTTTTCTCTCTGATTACCTCCTTCCAATATACTGAAAGTACCGTCAGAATCATCATGAAAAGTAGGTATGACTTCTATGGTTCTGAATTTTCATTGGTTGATAAGTGCCAGTTGTAACTGCTGTCTGCTGCTTGCCAAAGCAACCTAGGATAGGTGTATCCAAAGCTTGTCAAAATCGTTGGCAAGACATGTAATTATCTACACGTGGTGCAAACTAAGCTAAATGATGATGAAAGGAATTAGTTTTCCAGCTTTTTAAAGACACAGGATGAAAGAACAAAGCATGTGTGCTTTGTTTGTTTGTTTGTTTAATTGTTTGTTTTTTAAAGATAAAAGTAAGTTGAATATACTGCAGAAGGGAGCAGCAAGGTAGAAAGCTCTTCCAAGGAAAGGAATCACTATGTCATGCTGGAGAAAAATCCAGACATTCACATTCTCTTTCCCAGCTCGAAGACTGCTGATTGGGACTGGTGGAAGGTTCACAGCAAACGAGAGAGAAGTTTTGCAGTCTGTGCATGTTAAGTGCAAGCTAATAATGGTTGTCTTTACTGTTTGGTGAGTATCAGTGTCTTTCTAAGGTCATTCTCATAGATTGTCACGTGATCGTGTCCTGATTTATTCATAGTACTGACGGTATTGATTGGATATGTTTAATTAATTTTTTATATTCATGAATAGCCTCTTTTAAAACATTTCTTCAGCACACATACTGACTTACAAGTGAGCGTCAAACATGACTGAAAGTAGTTTTTTTGATATTCATGACTCTTTTGTAGTTTGTTTTCCCCCGTTTATTCTTTGAAAAGATGAAATGATGGTTACACTTTTACCTGTTTTGTGCAGATTTGTATATTTTTTCTCCATGCAAATGCAGTCTTCATTTATGCTCATTGGGAAAAAAATGCAACTTTTTATTCCCCTGAAAAAAAGTTGTAAATACTTAATTTTCTTGAATGTCTTGTGCATTCATCCCACACATAATAGCATTTTTATGTCCTAAGCATTTTCAGGAAACAGTCATTTTAAGTCTTATTAACTCGTCTAGGACTTTGGCCAATATTCAAGGTCCCAATGTTACTGGCTATTGATTATGTGTACCTCTGCAGATTGAACAACTTCATTAGAGAGAAACCTGAAAATGATTTGTTTGGTTTTCAGCTGGCTCCCCAACATCATCACCCTGTTACTTGATCTGACTCGTGAGAGGAGAGCGTTGTTTCAGCTCTTTGAAGCTCTCTGGATCGTCATGGTGAGAAACAATCTGTTGTTTTCCTCAGGAGAGTGAACACTCTGTTACATGATGTCTGTAGCACAACGGTCATGATAGTCGCTACAACTTATGCATTAGTGTTTACTGGGATGACATTGCAGTTTGGATATGATTAGTATTATTGTCCTTAACTTAACTTAATACTCTTTCAGAGCAATGTAAACCAAACATGTTAATTAGGTGTGATGCACACTGAGGAGCCCATGACAAGCAATGACTTAATGTGCACAATATGCACTTTCCTTTGGAGGAAAAACTTTAGAAAGACTTTCAAATTCAGGCTGCTTGAACCTGAATGATTCACTCTTCAATTAGTTTGTCAAGATTCATAGGGAATTACAAAAGCATAATGTGATGGTATGATCTTGATAACTTAAAATATGTGTGCCTATAAAATAGTATACATATTTCCAATTGAATTTACATTGAATGAATATACATTGGTACCATTTGATACATATATATGGCTGTATTATGACAGACAGGCAATGCAGCCAATCAGATTCTGCCTACTAAACTGCTTTGGCCTGCATACCTCAACTCAAAAGTCCTTCCAAAACTGCTTTGATGAGACTACACCTTTGGGTACTACTGCAAGATTTTGTTAATGTCTTCTCTCCTGCTTAGTTAAATTAATTTGGTAGGAGAGGACTGAGGTTAGGGTTTAAGTAGGACTGGTATTGCAGGTTGGTTGAGAGGAGTGTTGGTCATGAAATATTAAAAAACAAGGTATTGTTGCAAAGATGGATGACCATAAGAAACAGAAATTGTCAATGTGTGTGTGTGTGTGTGTGTGTGTGTGTGTGTGTGTGTGTGTGTGTGTGTGTGTGTGTGTGTGTGTGCAAGCATGCATGCATACTTGTGTATTGGCATATATATGAAAACAAAGAGACAGCTCTTTTTTCCTTTTTGAGCTGTCATGTTTCCTGGAATTATATGAATGGTGGTTAAAAAACATATTTCATGAATTGTGTTTGTTGTTGTATCCTTGATTCATGTAACAATTTTATAATTCATGAAATATTTTCCCTTCATGTTGTTTTTATTATGCTGTTCTTTTGAACAGATTCTCTTGCACATTGCATCAAAATACGTTCCTCATTATTCTTTATGTAGAACACTGAACAGTAACAACATTGCTGCATCTGTCATATCTACCCATATCTTTCACACACTGATGATTTGATAAACTAGTAAAGTTTTTATGTGACGTTGACCATGAAGACAGCAGAGCACAACTGTTTCCCAATACTGTTTGCAGGCGATTTCCAACCCAATGCAAGCACTTCTAAACTGCCTGGTTCTTCGAGGCTGGCCTGGGTTCCTGACCAAATGTGCAGCCGACATTTGTGGGTCATGGTGCCCCACTAGGAAGAGGGCCACAGGCCTGGACATCAATGGGCATGAGGGCAACACTGTCACAGTGTTCAGGAAGCAGAGCTCTTCCGAGTCAGAGCCCATTCTCAGCTTTCGAAGGAATCCCCCTATGTATACCTAAATCGCCATCAGATCCTGACCTTGTCTCTGTTAAACAGAAACGTGTCCTTTTATCCCAGACTTGCAACAAAACAGAAATATTACTTAGGCTTGAGCATTGTTTTGTGCTCAATCATAGGAAAAAAAATAAATATTGCAGTCATCCCTTGGAATCTGTGCAGAGAAGGATTTGACACAAAACTGGTTTTTATCAGTCATTTCTGCTCCTTTATCAGAAAACTGGTCAGTCATTGCAACTTTAAAAAGCCACATTTCAAGGCCAAGACACATACCCTTTTCTTTTGCACATGCCCTTGTAACTATCCAACACAATATAGAAAATCTCCACCAGAAGTACTCATAGCTGATCAAAAAAGATTTCTTTGTCATTGTTTTAAGAAAATGTTAATGCTGAATTTTTTAAGTAATTTTTCCCTAAAGCTCATTTTGCTACCCACTCCCCTAGTCACCTGCTGCCTAATGTGCAACCGGCAGGCCTGGCCCAGTCACTACAGCACAACATGTGCCGTGACTATCAGAGTAAGGCTTAATAATATTGCGTCTTTTTCTGGAAATCCTTGACAGGTGTATTCCTTCTGCTCATAAATCTGTGCAATGTTTTGTTTGATTTTGAATCCCATTATCTGTATTCACTAGGAAAGATTTGCAGAGGAGCATTTGCTAAATCTGTTTTTAGCACCATCAAGGGAAGGGAGAGCCAATCTCATTGTGTTTGCAACAATGCATTGCCATTTGTCGTCAGCAGTGCTGTTTTTCCCTTATGGATGCAGAAGTAGTCAAGAGAAATTGACCTGTGCAGCTTATACACATGAACAGTGTGGCTTTTGCCTTGTTGCTTTTTAGAAGTCCTCTCTGATTTGGAAGATCTGTGAATTTTTTGGCATCCCTTCCTTGTCAAGTTTAGCTGGCACTTATGCTAGTTTGAAGAATAATCTGGCATTTAAAGGAGGTATTTGCTCTCTCTCACACACACACACACACACACACACACACACACACATACACACACACACAAACACACATACATAGACTCACATATACACACTTGCATGAACACAAATGCAAAATGAAAGCACAAACACACTCTGCATACATGTACTTGTACACATGTACAAATACCAGCTCACCTACACACACACACACACACACACACACACACACACACACACACACACACACACACACATATGCTTACACGCATGGATTCACATAACTCTGAGAGTGGGGTCACGTGCTTGCATATATGCACAACACACATATGCATATTTACAAACACATGCATGCATCCATTCTCAACCTTCTCAACCTTACTTGGTTTTGAAAAGTTGAAGATGAGTTTACTAGCAGCTCTACATATTACCTTTCTCTGAGCACCTTGTGAAGTGTTCCTTTGTCTCATCATCATGTTTCTCAGTGATGTTTACTGGTTCTTCTTCAGGGTTATATGATTGGAATTGTAGAAGTAACATCAGTCAGATTTCCTAGTTAATCAGTTTTTTGGTAATGTATCTGTTTGTTCTACTTAGTCCAGTGGCTGGACAGTCTTTTACAACAATGGCTCTGATGTGTCCACGCATCTACTTGTACAATATTGCACTTGGATAAAGAGAAGAATCACTTGTTATGTTGTGCTGAATCTAAACAAATTACATGTTGTGAGAGTGCAGTTCCTGAGATTTCCTTTCCTGGGAATCTCAAAGAAAGCTTGCATGGTGTGCCAGTTGTAACTTTCCATGCTCTATGTTCCAAATGTGGATGTTGACCTTGAGTTGTGTTTTTGAGCTTGGACTGCTTGCTGCCATATTTTGTTCATTGTTTTTACTTGCTTTGTAATTTTTTTTTGGTCAATGTTGTTGATAACTTTTTATTTGCCAAACATGTTACTGTGGCTTTCTTGGCAACTTGTTTGATTAATCCATGCACTTGTACTTTTTTGGTACATGCACCCACTGATGAATGGGTAAGTTTTGGTGAGTCTGTGATAAACTGTTAAGAATCTTTTTTTTAACTTGAATCCCTGGGAGTTACTGTGCATGTTACTTGGGTGCATAATATTAATAAAGTTATAACTTTGCTTTAAGTATGACTATTGGATGTAAAAACTATGTTTTTGTTGTGTATACAACACAGATCAGGATTATTTTTGACTCACATGCGAAGCAAAAGTGAGTCTATGTACTGAGCCGTGTCGTCCGTCCGTCCGGGCGTAAAAAACTTAAACGTTGGATTTTTCTCGGAGACTATTAAGTCTATCAACACCAAATGTGGCATGATGGTGTATGATGACAAGGCCTATAAAAACATACACAGTGACTTGACCTTGCTTCAAGGTCAAGGTCACAGGAGCCATAAATGTGGTCTCAAAAACAGTCATTTTTCACATTTTCCCAATTTTCTCCCACGTTATTGAGAATGGCGACCTTAGCTACAAGTGGTATATAGGTCAAAGCAAGCCCTATCTTTTGATACCAGTTTGGTTGACCTTGCTTCAAGGTCAAGGTCACAGGAGCTCTTCAAAGTTGGATTGTATACATATTTTGAAGTGACCTTGACCCTGAACTATGGAAGATAACTGTTTCAAACTTAATAATTATGTGGGGCACATGTTATACTTTCATCATGAGACACATTTGGTCACATATCATCAAGGTCAAGGTCACTTTGACCCTTATGAAATGCGACCAAAATGGGGTAGTGAACCACTAAAAGTGACTATATCTCATGGTAGAAAGTGCCAATAAGCACCATTGTGCTTCCTATGTCTTGAATTAACAGCTTTGTGTTGCATGACCTTGGATGACCTTGACCCAAGGTCAAGGTCACATGTATTTTGGTAGGAAAAATGTGTAAAGTATTTCTTTGTGTATGATGTCATTGGTAGGTTTAGTTGTTTGACCTTGACCTTGAAGGTCACCTGAAGGTCAAGGTCATATAAAGGTCAAGGTCAAGCATGTGAGTCGTATGGGCTTTGCCCTTCTTGTTCTATATTTAGAACAATGTCCAGAATTTCAAGGCCCTACATTATCCCACCAACATTTGCTGTGTCTTGTCTTGCTCTGTGTAATGTGTTGTATTTTTACAACACTGCTGAGACAAGATTAAGTTTTGCTAATGATATCAAAAGTTTTGGCTTCAATTGCCAACATTTGTCATCAGTCTCTGCCTTTCCTTGACCAGTTTCTGGCTTCCTCTCTTGATCAGCTTTCCCCTCATTCTTTACCTCCATCTACCTCTCCCCTTTACTTTCTACCTCCTACATGCAAACACACACATCCACATGTATACTCACACATGCACGCATGCACTCACACACACACACTCATATATATATATATACACAATACACATGCATGCACACACAATGCACATGCACACACACACACAATACAGATGCACGCACACAAACACACACATGCATGCACACTCACACAATACACAAGCCTGGCTTGCACACACATGCACCACCTACATTACCCCACTCCCTGCTCCACAACACACACACAATACACGTGCAGGCACAAACACATACACACACACCCTACACATATGCATGAATGCAAGCATTTGCATGTAGATGTGCAAGCATTTGTATAAACACACAAGCACACGTGGTTGCACATGCATGTATGCAGGCACACACACATGTTCACACACACACTAACACACACGTACAGAAATATTCTCACACACACACATACACAAACAGAAATGTACACACACACACACACACATTCACATACACACAAACAAGCACATATACAGAAATGTACACAGACACCCTCACACACACACAAACATGCATGTATAGAAATGTACATAGATACCCTCACATACACATGGACACACACACAGACACCCACACACACATTCAGAAATGTACACACATCCATTCCCACAGACACGCACACAGTGGTTTATTCACCTTTAGACTTTATCTTCTCTTCACCTGCACAATCTCTTGTTCAACAGACTCCTTCATAAGAATCTCCTCCCATCTTCCAACTTGTTCTCAATTCCTCTTTTTTTCTTAGTGCCTTTGCACCTAACTCCTGGTTGTAGTCACATGTAAATTTATATTTACAGACAAGAAGTGAAAAATCTCATGGATGCAAGATCTACTGTGGCTTATTGCATTTACACACAATGTGTACTTGTGGAATAGACATTTTATCAAAAAGTGATTTTCTGTGGTTGTTATACATTGACATTTTCTTGTGGATGTTCATGTTTTCTATGTTGTAATTTTATAATGATTGTTGCACACATTCCAAATGAATACCTTTCATATTACCAGCAGTTTTAAAGCTTTGTTTTACAGTGTTTAATTAGAAGAGGTTTGTAAATAAATGTCATAAGTGAGATAAACCTGAATTTTCAGTTTTTCACGTGAGAAGTATGTCGTCTTGACAGTGTATTATTTGTGGTGAGGATTTTTCCATGATATGTAGTTTGTTTCCCAAAATAAAGAGAAGCTACTATTTAACTGCACTGTGCATTATAGTGCAGAACTTCGTCACCTCTGTAAGTTGGGAGAATAATGGGTACAAAACGCTAAAATGCATTTTTCCTCGTAGAGTTTTCTTGCAAGGAATTAAATTCATTATTGCTCATATTCATTAATTTTGTGGGAAATACTTGGAAGGCATTCATCTGCACAATTTTAAATGTGATAATTATATGCACAGACATGTGTGAATGATGAGGGAGCTGCATGGATTGAAACAACCCCCTGTGAATCCATGATTATGCAAGAAGCTTCATTGGCTGCCCTACATGTTGCGCCATGCTGTCTCTAGTCCTCATTTTGACATGCTCAACAAGGGAGCAACCACATTCCCTCCCAGCAGACACATCGCTGACATCACTGCCCATCACCATTTACATGTGAAAATCGGCAACTTTGTTAATTTCTCCTTTACAAATACCTATTTAAAAATTTTAACAACCCTGCAGAAAACTATAATTCTGCTGCAATGCATCAAGTTCACCTAGATTTACATGAGCAGAGCATGAGCAGTGGTGTCACTACATGGGTATCTTGTTGACTAGTATTCCTGTCATGAGTAGTTGCTGCACACTCCTGGAGTCAAAGACCCTGGGTATCTTGTTGACTAGTATTCCTGTCATGAGTAGTCGCTGCACACTCCTGGAGTCAAAGACCCTGGGTATCTTGTTGACTAGTATTCCTGTCATGAGTAGTTGCTGCACACTCCTGGAGTCAAAGACCCTGGGTATCTTGTTGACTAGTATTCCTGTCATGAGTAGTCGCTGCACACTCCTGGAGTCAAAGACCCTACAACTCTCCAGTAGGATGGCTAATCTTTTCCACAAGCAGCAAGCCTTGCCAGCATTCGAAGACAAAAACTTGTTCACATTCTATGTTAATTTTTGCCATGAGAAGTTGCTACATACACCTGGAGTTAAAGCCCCTCCAACACTCAACTTCTGGTTGGCTCATCATTTCCACAAGATTAAGCTATGCCAGCATCCAAAAGACAAATATTATCGTTATTCCATTTTAATTTCCCCATTTCAAGTACATACAGAAAAACTCCAGAAAAAATATGATTAAGAAGCACTGTATCAAGCACACCTGAATGTACCCATGTAGTGCATGAGCAATGGTACTATTACAAAGGTGTGCATATCACAACAGGGACCGCATCACATCAGAATTAATGTAAGAGTGAAAACTGCGAAGCAAACCATGGAGAATGAGTAAAAGCAAAATATACATAACATCTACTTTCAAGGTTACATTTCACTGGCGGTAAGTAAGGGCTATGTACAACAGAAACTTCCCAATGCAAGATAAAAAGTGACAAACAAGGGGTGATATGAAATGACCAAGGGTCAGTGGTTGCATTGCCAGAGGATGAGATCACACAGCAGCTCTAGAATAGATGATGACTGAAATACTTAAGACAGATGGTATAAAACATCAAGCAGATAGTAATGTTTAATGCCTATGCAGTAATTAGCCCCAAAAGGCAAACAGGTGAACACGTGTTTAAATATAAATTAGATATCTTTAGTCATCAACGACTTTTAGTCATTGAGATTATAACGTGTACAGTTCAGAATGGATTGTGTGTTTTTCTTTCCCCCTCTCTCTCTCTCTTTGACATGAAAACCTTTCGAAAACTCCACTAACAGTGCCTAATATAGGATGACAGTGAGAGTACCCCACCCAGGGGTAGAACAGGGTACCTGTGAGAGCAGTTAGCGCGCACTGTAGTGCGACTAATTAACCCTTGATACGGCCGTGAGCTGGCATCGGGTTGAAATTCTTCCAGGGAGTGAAGATAACACTCATACCTATCTGCCTGTGTTCGTCCTTTCTGTCTGTCACAGTGTTCGTCGCCAGGTGTCAGCAGAGGATTGGTCCAATAGCCAGGAGACAACTGGTAAGTATAAAGCGGTTTGAGCTCCAGATATAGTTGATAAGTTGCTATATAAAACCGGAGGCATACTAATTTAAATGCAGTATCAGGCAGACAAGGGCATAAGGAGCAACTACAACGAAAGTTCCAAATCGATTCCCAACATCCCTACTACAGTTTTTTCTCCCATGGCTCGAATTACCTTGGGGAACTTAATTCCTATTCCGACTGACTGGGTAGTGGAAAGTCACATGATTGTAGTGAATGGCAGTGTGTCTGCAATGGCTAGGAACACTCCCCGGAAGGGACAGATGTCGCAAGGTCCCATTTTTCCTGCGTCTGTACTGTCTGTGTGTCTATTGTCTGATGTGCTAGTAAAATTTGATGCTAGTAGATAAAAACCGCTGGCGCTGAACCTCCAGGTTTTGGCATTAAAAACCCCCCAATACAGCTGCGAGGGCCTTCAGTAAACCTGGAGGGATAAAAAATCGAATTCAGGACGTTTCGTACCCTAGTCGTTGTGCACCTCATTTAGTCGATTCGTACCTTTTCTACTCTAACCCTAACTCTAACCCTAACCCTAACTCTAACCGGTTAGGGTACGAAACGACTAGGTACAAAAACGACCCGCATCGTAAAAAATCTTTCTTTCTCCTTCACCAATGTTTTGCAAATTCACCCTTCTCAAAAATCTCCTCGCAAATGACGTCACGTTATTCGACGTCAAATGATGACGTCACACATTTTGCAAATGGAGTCTGTTGTATCGTTTTCATTGCAACACCAAAATGTAAAAAAGTCACTTTCTTTTAAAACCTCGATTCTGAAAATTTGATAATATTGAATCGGACCTAACTTCCAGTCAGTTCGCAAAATCGCAAGGAAATCCGTCCAGTAGTTTTTGAGATATAAGCCGTGGAGACGGGACAGACAGACACACAGACAGACTAACGAGACTCTGTTGCAAATTTATTTGATGGCGTCCAGCGTCTATGGCGAAACCGAAGGCGAAGGCTTCATCATCACATAGACACTGATGTGTTCCTTATTGCGAGAACAATGATCGACATGACGAGAACGCCAGACTGTCCTTTTTCACATTCCCCACAGACAAGAAGCAGAAGAAACTATGGATCTGGAAGATTCGGCTTGATCCTGGCAAAAAATTCAAGGCAACAAGAGCTTAGATTTAGGTCTTGTAAAAGCAAAAAAAAAGTTAAATCATCTAACCAAAACATTCAAGATCCTCATAAAAACACCATATTTGTCATATCTTTTCATTAACTCAACTACACTTCTTACGAAATAAAGTAATTTCTACAACTTGAGATACGAATAAAAGCGACTTAACTCTTAAGGCTTCAGATAGTGCCTCACGAGGAGCAGCGCACATGTTTGTGATGTAAAACGTGACCTTCATTACAGTATTACACTACGAGTGATCTTATCCGATACCAGTTGATGTTTTACCCCTCTGCTAAGATTATAAAACAACTCATTCGAATTTTACATGAAACATTTAGTTATCTCGATCGTCTGCTGGCGTAGTGGCTA
The DNA here is from genome assembly GCA_034096865.1 of Theodoxus fluviatilis. Taxonomy (NCBI): domain Eukaryota; kingdom Metazoa; phylum Mollusca; class Gastropoda; order Cycloneritida; family Neritidae; genus Theodoxus; species Theodoxus fluviatilis. Next base: position 12,656 of record JAWQFJ010028831.1, read on the forward strand.
CGGTTCGATCGTGTTCGTCTGCTTGGTTCGTAGTGTTGATCATTATGAATGGTGTTTCTTGAAATAAGGTCAGTAAGCCTATATGTTAATTTATAACGCTAATATAACCCTGGGCTGTCTTAATTTATCAAAGCTGTATGTTGATTGCGTCAATAGGTCGTGAAATACATTTTACAAATCCAAGCAGAGACACTATATATAATGGACTGCTGACTTGACCTCTCAGTGTATAGTCTAAATATAGTCGCAGTGCTGTCTGCCCAGCTCCGCCTTCCCAACAGCAACGATCATTTCCGGTTCCCGAGTTTACAGAATGGAGCAGCTAATCGAGGAGATACTTGAGCTAAGTACGCAGCATTTACTGAAAATAAGTAGTTGAAAAGAAAGAATGAACATTGAAATAGTATATTATACATAACTGTCAATCTATACCTACATTAGCTCGGACAGTGTAGATGAGTGTAACATTTATGACCGAGATATTATTTACACGAGAGACAAAGAGCGAGTCGACGCTTCATGAAGTCAGTTGACAATGATGTTATGAATCAGAAAATATTTTTTAATAAGTAGGATGGTGTTGCAAGTCAGAGACACTGCTGCTAAACGTTTCTTAAACGTATGTGAAATGCTGAGCACCATTGCACTCCACTTGTCTTCTACATAGCGGCATAGCAGTCAGTACATGTGAGAACATACGTCGTCTGCTGTCTGACGCGCGCATACCGCCACTGGCGCTAACCCGCGATGACTCGCAAAGGGAGGATCTGCTCGCTCCCATTCAGGATCGTTGTGTTATTATTCTGTGGAACGACAGCCCTCTATTTCGGCCTGTGTAGGCTCCACATCCAACAATTGCACAGTTATTTCCTGACATGTTGTGTCAAAACCCTCTTAATCCCACAGACGCTGGATATATAGCTGGAATGGTTCCACTGTGCTGTTAAGCAGACGCTACGTCAAAGAACACACTTCATATTCAACGAATTGTCAGTCCAACTTCAACCTCTGACTCTACAATCCGCAAATTACATCATGTTTTTGCACAACTGAATTCAGATAGAGATGATAAAGCACAGTACAAGAAATAACCATTACATTCTATTGCTGTGTGGACAATGGAACCTGCCCAGACTTAGACCGGAAGAGAGCAGTGCTTCTGCCCTGGTTGTCTGCGCGAGACGGCACTGGCAGACGCGTTTCGGGCAGACAGCTATCCAGTTACTATAGTATCTCTGACTAAACGTGCTAGCTGATGAACTGCTCTTTATAGCTGACGCGCGGACCTCAGCGGCACCAGGATAGATTATAAATACATTGTTGTCCTCGAACCTGCCTGCTGTTGACATCGTGTACAATGCTAGTATTGTCTGATGCTATGAAATACGTTCACCAGTAAAAGGTCCAACACATGGAGAGAGACAGACACAGACCTACACACCACAACACATGGAGACAGTCACAGACCTACACATCACAAAACACATGGAGACAGACAGTCTCAGACCTACACACCATCTTTGAAGTGCTGCAAGAACAAAACAAAACAAACGAAATGTTTTCCCCCCTTTTTATTATCGATTCACTGCCATTAGGCCAAGCCAACAGACTACCAGTACCAAGTTGTTGCGCTTAAGTCAGGACAGACAGAACGAACGAACTTTATTTTACAAGGGTAGTGAATTAGGCAGTATTGCCTTTCTTACTTACATTCAGCCCTTGAGGCAAAATATTCAAATGTGGTAAGAGAGAGAGAGAGAGAGAGAGAGAGAGAGAGAGAGACAGAGAGACAGAGAGACAGAGAGAGACAGAGAGAGACAGAGACAGAGAGAGACAGAGAGAGACAGAGAGAGAGACAGAGAGAGAGACAGAGAGAGAGAGAGAGAGAGAGAGAGAGGGGGGGGGGAGGGGAGCTGGGAAAAGTGGAGGAAGGGAAGAGAGAATGAGAGTAAGAGGGTGGGTGGGAGAGAGATCGAGAGAGAGATCGAGAGAGAGAGAGAGAGAGACAGAGAGAGAGAGAGAGAGAGAGAGAGAGAGACAGAGAGAGAGAGAGACAGAGAGAGAGTGAGAGTAGCCATAAGTACTGATCAAAAGATCAGATAAAGGCCTCGCAGCCTAAGACATCTGAGGACATATCTATCTAAATTAATTCTCCTATAAACTGTCCTCGCAAATGACGTCACGTTATTGATGACGTCGCACATGTTGGAATTTCGCCATCCCCAGGTGTTTCGAAATTCTTCTGGCATATAGGATCGAAATTGTACTTGCAAATGACGTCATGCTATTAATGACGTCAAATTTGGCTTTTTCGTCAATTGTCATTTCAAAAATTTTTAGAGAGGTGCTTCGATTATACGACCTTAAAAAAACCACTTTCTCTTCAAGCCTCGATTCTCAAAATTTGATACATTCAATCGGACCTAACTTCCAGTTAGTGTGCAAAATCTCAAGGAAATCCGTCCAGTAGTTTTTGAGATATAAGCCGTGGAGACGGGACAGACAGACACACACACACACACACACACACACACACAGACAGACTAATAAAGTCTGTAGGACCTCCAGTAAACCTGGAGGGATAAAGTTGAACAGAGCTGTCGAATAGCCCGAAACCTAATAACAAATAAAAAATGTCTGTCGTGAGCAGAAACAGACTCTTTGTCCACCCTTTTAACACAGGACGATTATTCTTTTTTCATTTCTCATTCAGGTGCATCCTTTGTCCAGTAATCAAGCGATTTCAAGGTGCCAGAAGGCAGGAGTGGTAAACAGAATTCTTCCATTCTGACTGTCAGGTAACCATGATACAAAGGATTCTATTCTGGGAATGAAATCTTCCAACATTATTTATTCGAAGTACCTTTGGTGCTCTAGCTACATACGTTACACTTAGTTATAGGAAAATATAAGAAAATATAGGACCGGTTTAGAAATCTGGTATTCTGGTAATGCTGATCGGGTTTTACCGATAGCGCTCAGCCTAGGCCGCACCAGCCACTCCGCCTGACTGACTTAGAGCGAGTTTTCGCGTCAACTATAGTGACTCGAGTCGAACCGGAGGTCGCAAAAACTCGGTACGGTACGACCGGAGTGACGTCACCGGTTAACCAAAGTTCAACCTTGGCCCCAGCGTACGTTCTCTCCAGTTCCAAGATGGCTGCCATGGCGAGGAGAGAAACTTCTGCAAATGTTTTTTCACAAAGTTACGGATTGTGAGAACACAATTGTTGTAAAGCACTTAACCTTTCAAAAATTAAGGATACTGGGTTGGATACTGTCTTGGTTTTAATGCATTTTATTTTAGCAGTGATGTTTATTTTGGGAAGAAATGAGGTCAACATGAGTTTGGGTGCGATTTCTGACTGTCAGCAGGGCAGGGATAAAAACCACGCTACCCCCCCCCCCCCCCCCCCCCCGCCCCCCTCCCCAATCAGCCTAAATACATCCCAGCACAGCTTGCTTCTAATTTCATTCAAATTTCAGCCCCAAAACTCAACAGATTGCACAGATTTGTTCCACAACAGTAAATCCGCAACACACCAGCCAAGGCTGTCGCCATCTTGTTGCAAGGGAAGCGACTGGACACAACTGAACAGCGTTTTCGCGAAGAAAAAAACCAGACATGCGCAGTGACCCTACCGTAGCTAACCAGGTTACTCGCGAAAACTCGCTCATTGCCTGTCCGGGGAGTTTCACCTAAAGCTAAACCCGGACGCGTTACTTTTTGTCACGTTTGTGTCCAACATCAGCGTCGGGCCCTGGAGTTAGGGAGTAGGGACCACCCGTTGAGAGTCAAACGTGGGATGGAGTTAGAATATAATTAAAGCTTCACCTGTTATTGATATATCCAACCACGCCGTACGGCTACCTAAAAAAAAAAAATCGGTAGCCGTACCGCACGGCTACGGAACCTCTTCCTTATTTATTCGGCCTTTACTTTTCCGCGTCGATCATTCCCAAACAAAGCCTTGATTAAACATTTTCCAATGCAGCATAATAGGAAAAGCAGCACGAGGACAACAAGCAAGATGAAACCCACTACGTCCAGTCCAAGCAACTGATACAAGGGAAGGTACACACCACGTGACCGCAGATGCTCCGCCCCGAACGTCATCACGTGATCTAACCAAAACGCTGCGTCCTCAGCAGACGACGTTTTCCTGGCTCTGATGATGGCTGCTGCCTTCTTGAGGCGGGCTCGCATTGTCTGGTTTTCCGCCACAGCCTCCATAGTTGATGACAGTTCGTCTGGCGAGAACTCTTTCAGTTTCATGACAACGCAGAAACCTTTGGCGACCATTCGAGCGGCGTTGTATGGTTGCTCCGCAAAGAAGGGGAAGCAAATCGTGGGCACTTCCGTCAGGACGGCCTCGCTTTGGCTGTTGACACCGCAGTGCGAAACGAAGACCTTGGTGTTTGGGTGGCGGAGCAGGTCGTACTGCGGCAGCCACTCCATGAACAGCAGTCGTTGTGGATCTGGACTTGCCAAGCTGGATCTGAATACCACCTGAAGAAGATATCAGTAGTATTATGATATTCCCTTTGGCTGATAAAGAGGTGGGTGGGAGGTTGGTCCGACGGTCGGTCGGTCGATTGGTTGTCAGTGGATCGGTCGGTCGGTTAGTCATTTGTTTTTTATGGTTGGTTGGCTAGTTGCCTTGCTGACCCCTTGGCAGGTTGCTTGTCTATTTGTGTGTGTATGTGTGTGCGCATGTGTGTGTGTGTGTGTGTGTGTGTGTGTGTGTGTGTGTGTGTTTGTGTGTGCGTATGTGCATGTGAGAGAAAGAGAGGCAGACAGACAGACAGACAGAGACACAGAGAGAGAGAGAGAGAGAGAGAGAGAGAGAGAGAGAGAGAGAGAGAGAGAGAGAGAGAGAGAGAGAGAGAGAGAGAGAGAGAGACGTTTGACCTTTTTTCACTTTGAAATGTTATTCGTCAGGCCTGCTACCCACAATTGAAGAAGTGTACAAAATCAACATGCTGAATTAACGCGAGACGCCCATAGTAAAGCAACGAGTACAAGCAATGGTATTTAACATGAGAGTGGGTTGTCTAGTGAATACACAGATGGATGGATGGTATTTTACAGCCTATCAGCCTTTGAAGGCTATGTAAGGGCACTAAGCACGAAAATCACTAGAGCAGTGTAGAGTAAACGCAAATCAAGTCACGGTGTCCCTAGTCATTCGCCTCTTACGAATCCCGTAGGGAGACGCGGTGGGTCAATTCTTACCCCAAACCCACAGGGGATTGAATACATTGAACAACTCTGCGCCGCCAGCATCTTACTATCGAATTAGTCCAATACAAGCTCTGTACGTGTGTGTGCGCGCGCGCGTAATGGACAGAAACAGAGAGAGAGAGAGAGAGAGAGAGAGAGAGAGAGAGAGAGAGAGAACGAACGAACGAACGAAATATTTATTGCGTAGGCCTTCAGGCCTGTTGCAGAATGATAATACATCAAAAGAACAAAATCAGTTGGACATATTTTCCAAGACTGGCAACCAGTCTTGACCGAGGCGCGTACGCGGAGACAAGCGAGAGTCATGCAACGACACGCGAATCATGGCTTCCGTGCTGTCCGCCTTGGCTGCTGTCGTCTCGAGGTTAGTCTGTCGCCATCTCCATGGCTACTGCCGCACTCAGAGCCTCGGACTGGGACTGTGTCTGGTGGACGGACTTGCATAGGCAGTCTGGGAGTAGCAGGCCATTGTCTCTCTCTCCTGTCGGAACAGGACGGAATGGGGCGATCTGATGGGGAGACGACACCACGGCCACCCCCTCCCTCTCCGCGCCCCCCTCCGCAGTCTTCACTTCAGGGAAGGTGGCGAGACACGACTGGGCAGCCGCACTCCTGCGCTCTATCTCCTGCAGTACCTCCCTCATCCTGTCTGGAAGATCTTTGGATGGTTCCTGGTTCGAAGGCGCCTCGGATGGAAGAGGCGGCGCGCAGACGTGTCTCAGATCGGAAGGGGAGGCATGTCGTGGAAACTCGCTCCCGTCTCTGTTGACACGGTTGGGCTCATTAGAAAACTCTGGTGAAGGGTGATCCAGCTCATCTCTGGCAGCTTGTGCGGCTTCCTTCTCCCGGAGCTGCTGGATCGCTTCCCTGGGTTCCCTCCTGACGGATTCTGCAAACTCCTCATGTGATTGCAATGTTGGAGGGTTTTCTGCAGTAGAACACAGTGTGTCAGAGGACACAACACACACGGCTGGCGGCGCGTCGATGTCCTCGCCCGCGTCAGCATGAAACGCACGATCCTCTCGCCGGGCTTGCGAATCTCGTGCAGCAGGTTTGCTATATTTGAAAATGTTCGAATTTTCTCTATTTTCAACATCGAAGTGAGTAGAAGTGAGAGAATCAAATCGTGACTGCTCACCAAGCCTGTTGATGTGCTCTTGGCGTCGTTGTTGATCTCGCCGCACTTGTGCCGGTGGTTTTCTTCTCCAGCAGCCGGTGGAACGCGCTAGGGAAGATGGCTGGCCGCCCTGACGCACAAAGCGAAGCACTACGACCGTAGTTTCATTCTCAGCAGCAACTTTCCAAGAGGACAGCTCCTCAGAAACAAGCAGTGTGGAAAGCGAGGCCTCAACAACACCTGGTAGTCCAGATACTGGCATTTCGTACACACTATTCTGACGAACCGGCAAACTTTCGGCGGAGCGACGTTAACACGTCTTGTCTGGTCAGCGAGCGAGCCGGAAGTGAGAGAGAGAGAGAGAGAGAGAGAGAGAGAGAGAGAGAGAGAGAGAGAGAGAGAGAGAGAGAGAGAGAGAGAGAGAGAGAGAGAGAGAGAGAGAGAGGAGGTTAGAACGAGACGAGACAGACAGACATAACTGAACTAAACTTTATTCGTAGACCGATTGCCTTTTTGAATAAGACTCAACACATACAATCCATAAGAATTTTCTTTTTAATCGGATCCGCGCAACATATCGTTCTGCGTTTAAGCATTCGTCATACATTCCTGACATTCATTTTCTCTCAGAGAGGGAGACAGAGGAGAGAGAGGGAGAGGTGGGTGGGAGGTGGTGGTGGTGGGGGGGAGACCATTGGCAGAGTAAATGTGTATTGGCAAAGAAACTTATTACTCTTTCCCTTTGGAGATATCATGCCTCACTGTACTGTCAGTGAAAATCCTGTGTGATGGTTTCATGCTGTGGAAAAACGGGTGTAGCAAAGGCTTCGTAACTTTCCAGTTTAAAACCTTCACAGCTGTATAGGCCTACGGTTGCACTCTTCTCTTGCAATATCCTGTTGTACGGGGGTTCTCCTAGCTTGCGCTGGGAAGTCGAAGTTACAAACGCTGGTGGTCGTTTTCGATAAACTTTATTCACGCACTGGTCGCTACACAGCGGTGAAAATTAGTAAACAATACCGTCGTACTCAAAGCAGCTTCACTCTACGCACAGTACAGCAGAGGATTCACTCCTTACAAGGAGGACTAGTTAAGCTCTCACCTTAACTCTGTCGCATCTGCTGCTCGTCTCCTCGTGTCTGACTCGTGTCTGACTCCTTTTATTCCTAACCCTAGGTTCCAGATCTTTCGTGAATGAAGCGGTACAGTCTCTAAAAAGTTGAGCTCTAAATCGACTGACGTAACGTGACACAACAAGATAATTTTAGCCTGACTCGATCACATGCTAGGGCAATGACCTGACCGATATAAACAACCTGACCGTGTGGCGACGATCTAGAACCTTCACAACATATCTAAATGACCTGACCCATATAAACAAAACCAACCGTGCCACGACCCTCAAGCATGATCTAGAACCTTCACAACAATACGTTTGAAATGGTCTAAGCTCTGGAGATGTATTCGAAACGTACGTAAAACAAATTAATAAATGAACAAATAAATAATGAAGACATATTGCGAAAAAATGTTTTTTTCGAAAACACCGTCGTTTCCCACCAACAAACATATGTAGAACAAGAAGGGCAAAGCCCATAGGACTCACATGCTTGACCTTGACCTTTACATAACCTTGACCTTCAGGTGACCTTCAAGGTCAAGGTCAAACAACTAAACCTAGCAATGACATACACTAAGAACTGCTTTACACATTTTTCCTACCAAAATACATGTGACCTTGACCCAAGGTCAAGGTCATCCAAGGTCATGCAACACAAAGCTGTTAATTCAAGACAAAGGAAGCACAATGGTGCTTATTGGCACTTTCTACCATGAGATATGGTCACTTTTAGTGGTTCACTACCCCATTTTGGTCACATTTCATAAGAGTCAAAGTGACCTTGATGATATGTGACTAAATGTGTCTCATGATGAAAGTATAACATGTGTACTACAATGTTATGAAGTTTGGAAGAGTTATCTTCCATAGTTCAGGGTCAAGGTCACTTCAAAATATGTATACAATCCAACTTTAAAGAGCTCCTGTGACCTTGACCTTGAATCAAGGTCAATCAAACTGATATCAAAAGATAGGGCTTACTTAGCCCTATATACCATATATAGGTCAGGTATTCAATCTCAAAAACTTCAAAGAAAATAGGGAAAATGTGTAAAATGGCTGTTTTTAACATTTACGGCCCCTGCGACCTTGACCTTGAAGCAAGGTCAAGTCACTATGTATGTTTTTGTACGCCATGTCATCATACATCATCATGCCAAATTGGGTGTTGATAGACTTAATAGTCTCCGAGAAAAATCCAACGTTAAAGTTTTTTACGGACGGCAGGGCGCCCTGACGCCCGGACGCCCAGACGGACGACATGGATGACCTAGTAAGAAAGTATAACATGTGTACTACAATGCTATGAAGTTTGGAAAAGTTATCTTCCATAGTTCAGGGTCAAGGTCAATTCAAAATATGTATACAATCCAACTTTAAAGAGCTCCTGTGACCTTGACCTTGAAGCAAGGTCAAGTCACTATGTATGTTTTTGTATGCCTTGACATCCTACACATCGGGCCAAATTGGGTGTTGATAGACTTAATAGTCTCTGAGAAAAATCCAACGTTAAAGTTTTTTACGGACGACATAACACCCGGCCGCCCGGCCGCCCGGCCGCCTGGCCGGCCGCCTGTACGGCCTCCCGGCCGGCCGCCTGTACGGCCGCCCAGACGCCCGGACACCCAGACGGACGACACTGGTATGTTTCAGTCACTAATGCACCAATTTTTGCCAAACAAATATCAAATTGAAAAACTATCTTTTATCTTTAAAATACTGTTGGTTTTGTTTGAATTGGTTGAATGTGTACCTCAAGCCATTTAAAACAAAAACCCATGTGTTGCGCCGCTCGCGTCATTTTGGACCGACATTCCCGCAGCGCTGCGTGTGTCAGATTTTCGGATACTTGTTTCGCGGCCTTTGCGTGAGTTTTACATGGGGCCTACACACCTATATTTAGTATCAAAGTGTTCACGGAAGAATGAGGTTTTTAAAAATGTAAGGCGGCGTTGTCTTCTAATTAAAAGAATGAGCGTAAAATCGAATTTTCTACAAAAGCCGATGATTTTTCAACGATTTTGAAGAAAATAACAAACTAAAGCGCATCCTAACTACAAGAAAAATGAAGCCGAATGCATACCCTTTCGAATGATGTATTAGGTTAATGTATTAATTACTTGTCCTTGTCACGCAATCCGATCAAAACGAAGCGATTTCCCGCGATTTTTGCAAGTCGACTCGCACAATGGCGAGCGAAGAATGTGACGGTGCGGATGCGATTTCGACGGCCAAATCAACTGAAATCGGTAAGTTTGTTAGGTTTCTGTTTCAGTTTATGCTAGAAAATCATTTAGGAAGATATTTATTCCATTATTTTGCACATATTGGGAAAAGTGTTGCAGAAGTCGGGACTTTCAGCGAGTGCTACATAGGCGCGAAGTTCGAAAAACCGGAAGTGGCAGTCGGTTCGATAAAATCCACCTTTTCCAGGATTCGCACATATTAATAACACAAAATAATAATGTAACACGAAAGATTAAAGTCTTTCTGAGTTGTCTATTTTATTTTATTTTAACTAGTGGTAGGATTCCGTGGTAATTTGTATCAAATCGACAGTGTCTGTTCTGTCAAGGGAGGTAATGCATTAGATCGCGCGAACAAGACACAAGCATGCACATCAAACAACCATCGTCACGCAAT
>JAWQFJ010028835.1:0-10135 GCA_034096865.1 Theodoxus fluviatilis
GTGGCGAAAAATCTTTCTCTCATCCATCGTTTGATGGGCATGTCATTCTTGTCGAGAGAATGAAGAAAAAACTTAGTTCTTGTTACTGTGAAAATCGTAGGCAGAAGTGCTGCAGTCGGGTCGACGTGTGCAAGGCATCATGCATCGTGAAATAAATAAACAAAAAACATCGGTCTCTTTCGTACCAGCCGACCGAAAACTCTGCAGGGCATTGCGCCGCCCAATAGCGCGAAAATCAAGAAACAACATAACAAAAAATAGGCCTGCCACAGCCTAACGATGCATGGCCGCGGGGGCGTAATTTCCGTGCCGCTTGAACACGAGTTCACGCCTCTTGCACATCTCCGAGCGCAGTTCGAGCACTTCCCGCCCACTGCTTTTCAAAAATCGCTAGCAAGGAAAGGGATAGACACAGACCATGGGGAAAGTCAATGAGAGTCCACTCGAGGCAAAAAAACCAAAAGCCGACTTACTTGTATGCGTAAAAAAACGAAAGGCCAGCGCTTAGCATGGGACGAGGGCTTACAGCCAAAAAATCGCAAAGTCGACTCACAATGACACAAAGCGAAAAAACAGAAAAGTAGCCTCATGGACCAAAAAAAAGCAAAGACGACTTACAGGTGCCAAATGCGCAAAAAACAAGAAGGCCCATGCCTCACGTCGGACGAGGCCTCTTATAAGTAGACTCCCATAAACTACCTCGCACTCGTGAAAATGAAGAGTTTAACAAACAAAAATAGCAAAATGGAGCAAGGCCAAACCGAGCTCAAAGCAAAACGATAGCGAGAGGCAAAACAAAATGGCAGATAGCAAAACACAAAAAAATGCTGATGTATTGCCCAGCGGCTTAGCCTCCTTGAGCGAATATCATCAGGGTGCATGAAAAAAAACGAAACAGAAAAGACAGAACGAGCTTCATCACCCAGGATTAACTCAGAAAAAGGAAACCTACTTGACCAGCGTCGTGAGCGCCCGAGCACAGGCAAGCTTCGCGTGCCAAGCGCATTTCACATGCGCCAAACCGTCCATTATCCACAGACGGCGCAAAGCGCATTCCACATGCGTCAAACCGTCCATTAATCACAGACGGCGTGGGGTCGACATTACTTCTGACACCAATATTGCAGGAATGCCCGAGTAATGCCCCGGCCCTAGGGAGGGCACGCGAATTGCCCCAGGCTACGGGTAAGAGCCGGATAAAACCATACTAAAATAACATAGGTTCTTACCGTAGTCGCTCAAGACGCTTGTCGCTGATCAGTTTCCAATTAGGCACACCGTGCAACCGTGATGCTGCTTTTTATATGCTCACCCAGCCAATCCAATTGGTTCTCCCAGGGTGAGCATTGATTGGTAATCTGACAGGTCGACGGTCTATCAAGGGAGTTCACTCTGCGCGCTTCCTACCACATAGATATAGGAGCTAACTACGCTGTTGTGTCCTAGTCGCAATGAAAGGTTCGAGGATAAATACATTTTCTATTTGTGTGTCCAGCTTACGATGATATACGAATAAGGTACCTAAATTTTTGTAGTTTGTTAACTATGAAAGTAAGTTAAATAGAGACAGGGAAAGAGTAAGATCTGAGAACACATGTTTACTCCATGCATTTAAGAGGAGGAGTAAGTACTTCACGAACTGTGACATTTGTGCCCGCAATACCGAGTCCTTGAACTGGACTGATGGCCTATAAATTAAGTTTTCGTTTTTTTTTTCTCTCTCTCTCTCTCTCTCTCTCTCTCTCTCTCTCTCTCTCTCTCTCATGCATATAATCTCTGTGTGTGTGTCTGTCTCTGTGTGTCTGTCTGTCTCTGTGTGTGTCTGTCTGTGTGTCTGTCTGTCTCTGTGTCCGTGTCTGAGAGTGTCTGTATTTGTGTCTGTCTGTCTGTCTGTCTGTCTGTCTGTCTGTCTGTCTGTCTGTCTCTCTCTCTCTCTCTCTCTCTCTCTCTCTCTCTCTCTCTCTCTCTCTCTCTCTCTTTTACTTCCGGCGCGCTCGCACTAGAGATCAGACGTGTTCGCGACCCTCCCGCCAGGAACTGCAGTTGAAGCAGAACTATGCCAGTCGCCGGATTCCCAGCTGCTGTGGAAGTACTGCTATCCTCGCTACTTACGTCTGATGAACTTTCGTCTTGAAAAGTGACGGGGGAGCCTGGAGGTGTTGTGGTCGTGCTCAGATTCAGGCCAAGTGACGGGCAGCCATTACTCGCTGGAGAAGGAAGCCTCCTGCACAACTTCGACGTGACCAGTTGCGTGCCCAGAGACACAGAACCTTGGGTGAGACAGCGCATTTCCCAAATTTTGCAAAACATGATGATGAAATTACCCCAATAACATTTGTGATCAAATGTCTGATGCTGCACGATCTCCTCGTGCCTCGACATCGAGTCCTTGCCCTACAGCGACCTTGACCTTTGACCCTCCCAGCCAAACAACAATAGTGGCGAAGAAAGCAGTCCTCTCAGAAGAAATTGATGAATTAGTGATGCAGACAGATCCCTCTCCAGATGATGCCTCCACCAGTGCCACTGTTTCTAAGGGTCATCCATCTGAGGAAGATGAGTGGACGAGGGACTTCGATGCTCGTTTCGAGGCGGCATTTGCAACAGCAATTGAGTGCTGGAGACAGGAAAGGATGAAGACTGACACAGGTGGAGGTAACACTGGAGCCCTTAGTACCATGGATCCTGGTGAGGACCCTGAGGAAACTCCGCCGCTAGCAGAGTGTGGTCCAGCCATGGTTCCATCTGTTGACAATTCCACCAGCAAGCCAGCAAGATCTACATGTCAGACGCGCCCCCCTTCATCGACTGAGTTTTCCACCGCCACAGCAGCCTCATTGCGGGGCACCCAACAGCTGACTGCCAGACAAGACAGCAGCGACAGCGTCTCGTGCAACACGGGCAGCACGAGGGTGTTAAGAAGCAGGCCTTCAACCAATCCAGCCCAGAATGCGCAGACAGCACGAAAACCAGAGACATTTCGGACTTTCGCTCGGAGAAAGTGGCTTTATTGCCTCTGTACGCTCAAAAGTTTGCATGACTGGTTGCCAGTCTTGACCTTGTTTGTGATTATGTGTTTTTTTCCTAAGTTCGTATCGACCAAACTTTGTTTTGGATAACTTTTGGAAAACTTATGTTTTGCAATGGGCCGGAGGCCCCAGCAATAAAGTTTTCGTTCGTTCGTTCGTTCTCTCTCTCTCTCTCTCTCTCTCACTTTCATAATATCATATACATATACTCTGCGTGTGTCTGTCTCTGTCTGTCTGTCTGCCTGCCTGCCTGTCTGCCTGCCTGCCTATCTCTTTCTCTTATACTCTCTCTATTTCTCTTATACTGTTTTTCTCTTTCTCTTATACTGTTTTTCTCTTTCTCTTATTCTCTCTCTCTCTCTCTCTCTCTCTCTCTCTCTCTCTCTCTCTCTCTCCACTTCCAGCGCGCTCACATCAGTAGCAGGATGTGTTCACGTTGCTCTCCTACATTTTCGCCGGTTTTAGTGAAAAGGTGGGAAAACATGCCAGTAACTGGTCTTCCAGCAGCATTAGTGATCATACTTTTCACTCTTCTGGACAGCGAGACCAAGTCCTCATTCAAAGTATTTGGAGACAGGAATGCTACTGTTGTGGTTCTCAGATTCACGTCCCAAGCTGGCAAGCCATCTTCCTTCTATCAATCGACAAACTGCTGGAGAAGAAAAAAACCCGTCCAACTGCGCAAAGACCAGCAGAGACGCAACAAACACCGAAGCACCAATTTTGCTGGTGAGCAAGCTCCATCGAGTTTTTGTCCCTCCACTGCTTGTCCTGATTTCAGTCTACAAGATACTCCATCAGTTTCGTCGTCCGCTTTGCCCGCTGCACTACACTCGCCAAAAGCCCAGCAACGCACGCGAAAAGCATGCTGAGAAGTGTGCAAGCACTGAAAGTGGGTTTACGGACACATCAGCCTTCAACCAAAAAAGCACAGCCTCGTCAGCGGACAGCGAACATGCAGCGCTAGAGAAGGCAGAGCGGTCCGCTACAATAAAGCAAATCGTGGATAAGGTGATGCAGCCCTTCAGAGACAAGTGGCAACGAAGGCAGAGGCAGAGGCCAAGACGGTTGAGTGTCTTTCCTCCGTGTCAAGTGACCCTCGGGTCGACCGCGGAATCGTCGAGGCTTCGTTACAGCCGCCGATCCCTTCGACTGCATGTGTTTCGTCTGGTGCACAGCACAGCTGTATCAGTGCGGCTACTCCACCAGCCAAGCGAGAGGAAGATGCAACCTGTATCAATCCACCCCGTCGCAGGCAGCAGTGTCACGTACTGCACGTGACATTTTGTTCAGTCAGCTGTTTTTTGGTCGGTGTTGCATGCGCGAGACGTGGAAAATCATGTTTTCCATGATTTAATTCATGGTGGTTTTATATAAAATACTGCATACATTCAAAGTCCAGTTACTTGAATGAGTCATGGAACCCTAAAGAGGGTAAGTGCTGTCGTCGGTATCGTTTGTATTTGTATTTACAAATGTTGTTTGTGTTTTGCAAAACACAAATGATTGTTTTCTTCTTTTTAGGCTGTAGTCAAGAGCTGGGCACTGGTGGCGGATGGGGTGAGGTGGTGTCATGTATTCATATGGATTGTGTAGCAGGAGGGGAGTAAGAGAGCTTGAGCTCTGTGAGGCGGACGTGGCTTTTGAGAGCTTGAGCTCTGTTTTAAACATTGTTGCACGTAAAGAAAAACCGCTGGCGCTGAACCTCCAGGTTTTGGCATAAAAAATATTAAAAAAAACTGGTCGGGTTCAAACCCTCAACCTCTCAGGAAAAGATGGGGGGGGGGGGAAATCAGTATCAGCCCTTGAGTCGGGACAGAGTTCCGTCCCTTTTCTTTGCAACACCAAAACTTCCCTTGAGTCGGGATAGAGTTCCGTCCCTTGCCTTCTTTGCAACACCACAACGTAATAAAAGTCACTTTCTTTTCAAACCTCGATTCTGAAAATTTGATACATTCAATCGGACCTAACGTCCAGTAAGTGTGCAAAATGTCAAGGAAATCCGTCCAGTAGTTTTTGAGATATCAACCGTTAAGTCGGGACAGACAGACGGACAGACACTCAGACACACACACACACACACACACACACACACACACACACACACACACACACACATACACACACACACACACATACAGATAAAGCTGTAGGACCTCCAGTAAACCTGGAGGGATAAACTGTTATTCAATCAGTATTGTTTTTGTGGTTTTGTTTTGTTAAAACGGCAACCCCGATCTTGAGGTCGTGACAACTTGGCGAGCCTATCTTTTCGTTCCAATCGCAATGTGTATATAATTGAGTACATGTATTAAATTTTCCTCCCTGAATGTTGTGATAGCGCATTGACTATTTGGCGTAGGTCGACTGACTGCATTGTTTCTGTCTACTTATTGTGCACTTGTTCTGCCAACTTAATTCGCGGGAATAGTTTTGTGGCCTTTTTCAGGGTTCGTGTGCATCAATTTCAACATTGAGATTTTGTGTCCTGCACTATGCTTGGTGACTCTTACAGATTTTGTGTCGTGAATTATGGATTCTCACGAAAGCTATGAATAAATTTATGAAGTTGCACGATTTTTTTTTCTCCATGTTAAGGGGAAGTGTCATTCACTTGATTCGTTTGAACAAATTAAAGCAGAGGTTGTGTCTGTTGGCTTCACGAGTGAGAAGTGAGGGCGAGGAGACGAGACAAGGAGAAAGACCGGGAGTTAAAAACAATTTGATTCTGTCTAAAATTGCCATTTTTGATGAGAGGTCCAATTACATCTTTCGTTTCGACAAATATGCTACGGTGGCAGGTTGGCAACAATGGGGCACACTATTGGCGGCGTTTCTCAAGGGAAAGGCACTGTCTGTATACCACGAGCTCGCTTTGCAACAGGCCTCTTATGAAGGTTTGAAAGCGCAACTTTTGAAGCGATTTCAGTGCCACGAGGAGGGGTACAAAAGTAGATTAAGATCTGCTCGACCTCAACAAGGGGAAATGATGAATTCATTCCTAAATCGGATCAGGCACATGTTCTTCAAATGGATAGAACTTACGGGAATTAATCCAACGTTCAAGAACGCATGCGACTTGCTCCTAAGGGATCTCACTCGTGATCTGCTGGATTGGTGACTCTCTTGAAAGAACGTACATATGCCATGGTTGATACCATGATGGCTGATGCTGAAAGGTATCTGGAAGTCCATCCGCAGCAAGCCATGGTCACAAAGCCCAGCTCAGATGTATGAATAACCAATGCTGCCGTTTCCCCTAACGCAAGAAGGGAATTTGGGCTGGATTCTTCATGTGTTCGTAGATTTCTGACCAATGAGCAGCTCGTTCTATTTGGGCATTGCAACAAGCCTGGACCCATCATGAGGCACTGCCCTGATCTGCAACCAACTTCAGAAGTAGTGCAGGCTCTTTTGGATGGCGTAGAATTTGCTTTGGGTCCAGATGCAGATCTATCTAATCATTGCAGGTGTGTGACGGTGTGTGAATGGTCAACAGGTAAAGGTGATACTGGACTCCGGGTGCTCCACTGTTGGTATCAGAAAAGTTCTGGTGGAGACTCGCCAGTTCACTGTAAAAGTCCGACGTTGTCATAAATTCGCGGGAGACATTGTGGAATTGCCAGTTGCCTCCATTGAATTGAACACTCCTTTTTTCAACGGTACGTTCGACGCATGTGACATTGAAAACCCTGTATGTGATGTCACTGTGGGCAGGGTGGCAGGTTCTTCCTTCCATTGCACTGAGGTGGATGGGGCAGTTTTGACCAGGGCCCAAGCGAACAGAGATACCATACCTTTCCGACCATTGCTCACAGTAAAATGTCCACAATTGGATATTAGTCGAGAGAAATTGCAATCTCTTCAAAGAGCTGACCAAATCTTGGCTGTAGCATTCCGCAAAGCGGAAAGTGAGGAGGACGCTCATGCTGTTGGAGCCTTCGTAATGAGGAATGGGCTCTTGTATCGACAGGTGGTTACAAAGCCTTCACAGACCGTTGTCTGCCAACTAGTGGTTCCTGACAAACTGCGCGAGTCGGTCCTCGTGGCGGCTCATGACAGTACCTTTGGAGGTCACATGGGTATCGGGTGCACATTCAAAAGAATTAAGCCATTTTTCTCCTGGCCCGCGTACCGGAGGTATGTGACTGAATATTGTCAGTCGTGCGATGTTTGCCAACGTTCTTGTCCCAAAGGCAGAGTCAGGTCTGCTCCCCTGCAACCGATGCCAGTCATTGATACTCCTTTTCAAAGAGTAGCCATCGACTTGATTGGGCCCGTTGTTCCCATCTCGGGAAGAGGACACAGATATGTTCTCACGTTGATGGACATGGCGACCAGGTATCCCGAAGCTATCCCACTACGCTCTATGGACACTTCGGCGGTAGCAGAGGAACCGGTCGAGATTTTCACTCGGACTGGAGCACCTGACGAAACATTGTCTGATCTTGGTACTGAACTGGTTTCCGGTCTGATGAAGGAGATTTGACGACCGTTTTCGACCAAACAGTTGCATAGTACGCCTTATCACGCTCAAACAAATGGCCTTGTAGAGCGGTTTAATGGCACTTTGAAAACTGCTTCGCAAACTGAGGGAGGACAAGCCCAAGGATTGGGACAGATATCTGCCGCATGCTTTGTTTGCGTACCGAGAAATACCTCAAGCTAGCACGGGTTTCGCTCCGTTCGAGTTATTGTACGGGCGTACACCGAAAGGTCCAGCAAGGACTTTGCATGATCTGTGGGCTGGGAATGTTCTAAGCGAGACGCAGTCCATTCACCAGTATGTCTGCGATCTCAAACAGACTTTGGAGGAGTCTATCCAGCGAGCTCGGGAAGCAGTGGGCCAAGCACAGAAGCGAGGAGCGGTCTTCTATGCCTGTAGAGTAAAGATGCGTCGTCTTGCAGTGGATCTCTCTCGTGCTCAGCGAGTATATTTAGAACGCGTATTCTCACAACATGCTGACATCCTGACGGATGTTCCAGGTCGAACAAACCTTGTGGAACATTCAATACGCCTCAAAGAGGACAGAGTTGTAAACATCATACCTTATCCTCTGCCGTTCACTTCTGATAAAGATGTGGAGAATGGGGTTAAGAAGGTGCAGGAATTGGGAGTGAATGAACCATCCAAGTCTTCGTTCAGTTCTCCGGTGGTGTTGTGAAAAAGGATGGGTCGATCAGGTTCTGCATCGACTTTCGGCTTTGAATAGGATCACTGCATTTGATGCCGAATCCATACCTGATTCAGAGCAAATATTTGAGAGTATGCATGGGAAGGTCTACTTCACCAAAATAGACTTGGCCAAAGGATACTGGCAGATCTAACTTTCAAGGGAAGATAGGGAAAAGACTGCTTTCAGGACGCCGCAGGGTTTGTTTCAGTTCTGTAGAATGTCGTTTGGATTGGTCACTGCTCCTAGCACATTTGCAAGAATGATGAAGGAACTGGGATTGAAGAAATTTGGAGCCTACCATTTTAAAACGACATTTTAGTGGCTTCTGAAACGTGGGATGATCATGTCAAAGCTCTTGGGGAGGTCTTGACAAGGTTGGCTTCGCATGGACTGGCGGTTCGGCCAACGAAGGTGGAAGCAGGATTCAGGGTCATAGACTTTCTGGGCCATGTGATCTCAGAAAAAATAATATCACCTTCCTGTAAGGTGTCCCGGATGCAGATTTGTTTCCCCCCAAACGCGCGTATAATTTTATATATGGACCCACGCTTTTGGAGCTTTCGGCATCTTCGGACGTGACGTCAGCAGTCGCGAGGCTCTTTGGATAATAATAATCGCCATTTTTCTTGTTCGATTCGAATGGAAAACGATAAAGTTTAGGAATACTGAGGCCTAGTGACAGAAACTGTTGCAAGAAAAAAAAATCAATTTATCAATACTATTTGTTTGTCAAATGAATAGTTCGCTGAAATCGCTCATTTAAAATTGTAAAAATCGACCGCAGATTCCAGTGTCAATCTCGTAAATTAAGTATCAGAGTTATCTCCCATGCGGATTGCCGTACTTTTTACAGAACGGAATGAGCAGAAAACAGCTGAGCCGAAAAACATTGTCTTCAACTTCGCATCGTATTGCCTCTAGAGTTTTGACACAGAGTGTGAGATCGTGTAAGAGACATGCATTTCGCTAGCCTCATTTCTTTGGAGAAAAGCAGTGCGTGCGATCACCGAATTAGTTTGCTTTCGTTACTAGATCTAGCGAGATGTCGACCACATGGCGAGTATGATATCGTGAAAGTGAACCAGTCCTAGCATTAAAAAAAAGAAAGAAAAAGAAGTCGAGGCAGCATGTAAAGAACACCAGGTCGCTGGACGTTACAGGTGAGGTAACGGGTTCATTAACGTGACTGAAGTTATAAACTAATTAACTCTTTCCCTGGCCTTTTGCCTCAATCCTTCCACCATTCTGAACACAGAGATACTATCTCTGAAACAGGTTGGTCACGTGACTTCGGCACCGCATTCCAGCGAAATCCACCACATTTGCATACGATGAACAAAATATCATAGAGGGTGAAGAGTGACATTCCAATTTAATACAAATTATTTATCATAACGAATAATTACAAACATAATGTCCCCATAAAAATTTTCCCTCAGATTTTACGGAAATTATTTAGGAACTACTTTGAGCGCGGACGTTGTTTACTTCGGAACGTGGGATGCGTGAGTGGGTGCATCCAAGATGGCTGCTAATGTTGATAAGTGTTTGCTATGTCACAGCTTAAATGTCTCAAAGAAGATTCGTGTTGGAGCGTCAGTGTGGGCAAGAGAGGGTTTGTCGGAAAAAATCAGATCTCTCGCCACCAGTGAAATTCTGAGAGAAATACTGGAAAGAACTGACTTTATTTGCCATGGTTGCCTGATCAAAGTAAACAGTGCCTATGAAACGGTAATAGAACTGCAGAAATACTCCGGTGCTCATGCGAGATCGCCAGTGAAATCGGTGGCGAAGAAGTTGAAACCTTCTTCACCGGAGAAATCCAGAATCCCCCTGAGGGCCTTGCATCCATCTCAGCAACACTCATCGCAACATGAGAAGTCTAAACATGTGCGAAGAGTGTTGCTGCCACCTCCCACGCCATCTTCA
>JAWQFJ010028837.1:0-12500 GCA_034096865.1 Theodoxus fluviatilis
TATCATTCTGCGTTTCTATATGGCCACCGCCAAGAGCAAAACACCTACACCAAGCAGGGCGCCGATGTCGCTGCTTCACTAAAAATAAATGATATGACGCCAGTGGAGTCCACTACACTCGTAACACTTTCAAGTCATTCACCTACACAGGGGTCAATTCTTTACTGACACCGGCTCAGGGCAATGAAAAAACCGCTAAAGCTACGGCTCAGCAGACGCATGTTAAACATTTCTAGTAATACTAATAACCAGAAGGCATGAAAAAACATTGTCTCGCCACAATGCCTTAGAAAATGTCTACTCTAGGTAGTGGTAGAATGAAAGTGTTGCGAGATAGTGAATGACTTGTTTGGGGACGAATGAAGAGATCAGTAAGATACTTCGGTGCTCGTGAATGAGCAATTTAGTGCATACGGATGCACTTATTGAGGACGAGGTGTTTTTGGAAGGGTAGTAAGCCAATATTTTTTTATCTTTTCATCCGTAGACAATGTTGAGTCGGAAATTATAAGCTTGGCAGCTCGTTTGTACAGTGATATAATCTTGTTCAAGTGCACTGCCGTAGAGCCATCCCATTCAGCAGATGCAAAATTAAGAGAGAGGGAGAGAGAGAGAGAGAGAGAGAGAGAGAGAGAGAGAGAGAGAGAGAGAGAGAGAGAGAGGGGGGGCAGAGACAGAGTCAGAGACAGAGAGAGATAGAGAGACAGACACAGAGAGAGAGAGAGACAGAGATACAGATAGACAGAGAGAGACAGAGAGACAGAGAGAGAGAAAGAGACAGAGAGAGACAGAGAGACAGAGACAGAGAGAGAGAGACAGAGAGAGACAGAGAGAAACAGAGACAGTGAGAGAGAGACAAAGAGAGAGAGAGACAAAGAGAGAGACATAGAGAGACAGAGATTGATTGATTGATTGATTGTCTTTATTGAGGCCGACGATCCAAGCAGTTAGAAATACACAATTTGGTAAATGTGATATGATACATATAATGCCATGTTAAAAGTCTCATACTTCACAAGTCACGGATATAAGAAACTCTACACACATCATCATGCCTGCAATTCGCAATACAAGACTTAAAAATAAGCTGTATCAAAATAGCATATATACAAGCTCATTAAAATATTCGTTCTCATGGCACTTTGATGTAAAAGGCTAGCGTGAGTGGCAAATTCAATGTTCACGAGTGGTTACCTGTCGAGTCCACAACGGTCTCACAGCGCAGTTTATAAGCATAAAAATAATATATACATGGCAACATCACGAGTTTTCCTTACTCCACGTCCATTGATCAACTTTGCTACATCAGTATAACTTAATCCGAATGGATGTTTTAATATATACTTTTCTCTAAGTTTTTTATATTTATGGCAATTGAGTAGGAAATGACATTCATCTTTATATTCTTACAAAATGGACATTCTCTGTCTACATCATTTACAGGATTTCGTAGATTTGACTTAAGTGCAATGTTTCCTAAACGAAAACGTATAAATACATCCCTAAACTGTTTTATATTGACGTCATTTAAGTAACTTTCAAACTGTAGTGTTTTTTAAATAGATCTGTACAGTATGAGCCGACCACTTTCATTGATTTTCATATGCCATTCTTGTTGATAACAGTCACAAAGCCTACGTTTGAGTGATCGGATGAAGGAATTTTACATTCACGCGTCCACAATTAGCCTATACATAGCCGAACCCAAGCCTTGATAGACACTTCTCTAATGCATTTGCCCAATTTAACTGGACTGTTTTCTTTCAGCATCATTAAGTAAGCCTGCTTTGGTAGCCTGTCCACCGACATCCTACAGAACCCCAACCAATACTTTACCGCTCGTATAGTGGTGTTTATGTACATAGGGTATCTCCCCAATTCATCACTACACATAACATTAGAAGTTTTTATAGATACGTTTAAAAAACGCTTACATGCAAACATATGTGCTCTTTTTTGCTGTCTCTCCTCTCCATTCCCCACAGTTCCGACCCATAGAGTAATGAAGGCTGTACCTGACATCAAATAAACGGAATAAACGGTCACATTTGTAGTGTGTAGCTTCCGCATTGCCTTGATCAACTGTACAGTTTTTTTCTTGGCTTTTACCGACAGACTTTCTAGGGCAGAAAATGTTGACAGTTTTGTAGTGAGAAAAACCCCCCAAGTATTTACATTGATTCACAACTTCTAGGTCCCTACCTCCTAGGGACCACCTTTCACCCTTGCCCAGAAATCCACCCCTCCGAAAGATCATGACTTTTGTCTTGTCAATATTAATGCGGAGGCCCAGTCTTTCAGAAGCATGATATAGACTGTCTATCTGACACTGCAGGTCAACTGGTGTGGTGGAAAGAAGAACCACATCATCTGCAAAAATGAGCGAAAACATTTCTGTGTACCCGGGCAAAATTTGCACACCATGCCGTCCATGTCTGCGAATGTACACAGCAACGTAATTAATAAATAGGCAAAACATTATCGGAGACTCGACTGCCCCCTGCCTCACGCCAACCGAGCAGTCAAAGAAGTCTGAGGTGGCACCATTCCACCGTACACGCGCTTCTACCTGCGAATACACAGATTGTAGCATTCTCAAAAACTTTGCTGATAGCCCCGATTCCACCAAAATTGTCCAGAGCCGGGCCCTGTCGACTGAATCAAACCCTGCGTTCCGTTGCACCCTGCTTCATCTCTGCTACGATGTAGCAGGGTCAGGAGTTTCGATTGGTCTTTTTCTTTAATTACTTAAATAGCACGTTACCTTTAAAAGTAGAGGGTTTTTGGAGGCCCTCTTTGAATACATGAATCCCCTAAATGATTTCACATTCAATTATATCCCTCTCGATCGAATAGACAACTTTATAAAAGCATTAGGGTCGAAAATCCATTAATAACAAAAGGGAGATAACCATCACCAATCATAAAGAAAGGTCAAGGAAATCCCAAAATACTTGTCGTCTGCTACTTCGTTGCAGGCATGGGTACAAATGCCGACGTTTACTACAAATATCAAACCAAGACATACAATCCACTTTGCCACGGTGATGAGAGCACGAAAACATTCATGTCTTCGAAATTTGAAAGCAATCGGCACGTTTTCCACTTCCATGGTATGTAAACTCTATGGTTCGAAGCATGTTTACAGTGCAAGTCCGTGGAGTGACTTCCAATTAGTTCTGTTTAGTATGAGCCAATCAAATGCAGCTACGGGTTCTGTAGTTTCATCGTTGCTAGGCACAGCAAGTGGCGCACTCTAGTGTGAAGCAGTTAGAGCGCCTTCTGAGATGTTCCAGTTGCTGCGCGACCTTGACAGGAAGTTGACCTCTGCCACTGGATGAAACGTCACCAAAGATTGTGTATGAATGATTTTCGACCCTAATGCTTTTATAAAAGTCGTTTCTTCGATCAAGAGGGATACATTTGAGTGTGAAATAATTTTGGGGATTCGTGTATTCAAAGAGAGCCTCCAAAACCCTATACTTTTGATGATAATGTGCTTTTCAAGTTATCAAATAAAACCAACCAATCAAAACTCTTGAGGCTGCTACATCGTAGCAGAGATGAAGCAGAGTGCAACGGAACGCAGGGAAAGGCTTTCTAGTAATCAACAAAGGCAGCGTAGAGTTATCCTGTATAGCTACCGTACACATGCTTGACCGCGACAGATAAGAGTGTACACATATTGGGGTGAATTGTGGAATGGTCAGCTCGAAACTCTGCCTTCTCTAGGCAAAACTTATTGCCTTCTTCTGCCCATACTCGTAGACGGTTTGTCAATACAGACATAGAACACGTTACTAACACTTCTCAGTAGTGATATTCCTCTATAGGTCTTAGGATCCGACCTATCTCCGCCTTGTGTAGAGGAATGGTCAGGGATTTACACCAACTGCGCGGGAAGTATTGCTTCCCGAATATATCATTAAATAGCGAAACAAGGAAATATGTTATATAGACACCTGCAAGCACTACGTAATCCCCAGGAATATCGTCAGCTCCTACCGCTTTTCTGTGCCGTAATTTTGATATCGCCCACTTGACTTCTTCCTTTTGTATAGGCGCGTCGAGCTCTTCATGCTGGACTACACACACCATTTCAGCAAACCCGGGACCTTCGGATTGTCTGAACAATTTTTGAAAGTACGTTTTCCATTCTTCTAAATGTATTGAACAGTGCACGGACTTTCTGTGCATAGCTTGTCTCACCAGGAGCCAGAAAGCTGCAGAATTTTTATAATTAGTGATGAGAGTTTGGCATAAATCTTTGTTATAATTATCTTTCCTTTCTCTAGTAAGTTTTTTGTATTGGTTCCTAAGCTCGACGTAAAGTTTCCTATCCGATGTCAAACCACTTTTTTCAGAAAGAAAGAGTGCTTTGCTCACGTCTCGTTGGCACTCAACGTCAAACCACTTGGTGGAACCTCTCACTCGACGTAGGCCCGATTTAAAAGTGCGCTGCATGCATTGAGCGCTTGAAAGAAGAACTTGCGTAAAATAATCCAACACCATGTCAGTATCTATACCTACCATCTGGTAAGCTTGTTTAATGCTGGCCCTGGATTCAGCAGTTTGCAGATTTAGTTTTACCTCATCTGCTTTCTTTTCCGTCCATACAAAGTTTGTGACTTTGTTCACAAAAGAAGGAGCCCGTGGACGGGAACTACTGCTGACGCCAAAGCCAGTGGCATATGACTGGACAGAATGTTGACTCCTACGTTAAAAGTGACATCAAATTTAACATTGTTTGCATACAATAGTCCGTAATCAATTACGCTATCGCCATGTTGGGAATGGAAGATCATATTTCCGAGGCTGTCACTATTTGTGCTTCCATTCAGGATACATAAATTATATATTTTACACACTTTTAAAATGTCTTTCCAAATTGGTTGATACCGTAGTCCTGGGAATTACGGTGGGCAGTATTTATAGGGCAGAGCCTAAACCTACACTGTCGATGTCAACATCATCATCATCCAATTCAATATGAATTTTCCAGTTGCCAGTCCGAGCATTCAAATCGCCACATATTCAAATTGATGCCCCTTGGTACTCTTCATGCAATTTGAGCAGCTCCTCCTCTTACAGCAGAATGTTACATTTGAGAGAGAGAGAGAGAGAGAGAGAGAGAGAGAGAGACAAAGAGAGAGAGAGAGAGACAAAGAGAGAGACAGAGAGACAGAGAGACAAAGAGAGAGAGAGAGAGAGAAAGAGAAAGACAAAGAGAGAGAGACAAAGAGAGAGAGAGAGACAGAGAGACAGAGAGACAGAGAGACAGAGAGAGAGAGAGACAGAGAGAGAGAGACAGAGAGAGAAAGAAAACAACGAGCAACAACGAACAAATGAGTTTACTGAGGGGACCTCTGGCCCATTACAAGTTACAAGGAATGGGAACATTTGTAACAAAAGGCGTTTCTTCCCAATCTGCTATTGAACAACGGTGACAACTGGATCTTACAGTCATAATTATAACTTTAATGAGGTATCTATATTTGTCGAATATTGGCACTGCTTCTGTGTTTCTACGGAACGCCTTGTAGAGATACGTGACAATGCTTCTAATAGCAATGTCGTTATCTGCTAGGAAAATGCCAGCAAGGGGTTCGCCAAAAACTAATATGTACAAACAGTATTATGTACTTTATCCTTAGATCATAGGTGGCTGGACAATGCAGTAGAAAAAGAACTTCATATTCGTCTATTTCCATACATGATGGACAAACATTCGGGTACGACGCAGTGCTGTATCTATACTGATGATTAGACGAGTCACTAATTCCCATTCTGAAGCGTATACAGGCATCTCGAATAACCTTCTTGTCTAATACATAAAGGTATGGCTCTATACCGTGTTCAAACTTTAATAATCTGTAAAGAAAATATTTGCCTTTTGCTGTATACAATTTCTACAATTGCTGTTGTACCACTCAATCTTTCTACACTTCAGTTGTTCCATGAGTGTAATATCATTTTGGACAATCTGACCATCTCACTTCCTTTTGAAATCATACTTCAACAAAAACGTTGTAATGCCTGTTGCCCAATTATGTTTCACGTCCACTAAGCTAAGCATAGACATGTACACTTGGTAACGACCTCTGCCCCGGTCCATTCTAAGTAGTTTTAACCAATATTTCACCGAGCGTAATTGAGCATTGATGTCTAGTGGATACCTCCCTGTATCTCCATAAATCATGACGTTTGGTGTATTACAGACAACACTGAGAAACCACTTCAACATAAGAGAAAGAAAGAGAGAGAAATAGAGAGAAAGAAAGAGGGGAGAGAGAGAAAGAGAGAGGGAGGGGAAAAGGAGAGAGAGAGAGAGAGAGAGAGAGAGAGAGAGAGAGAGAGGGAGGAGAAAAGGAAAGAGAGAGGGAGAGAGAGAGAGAGAGAGAGAGAGAGACAGAGGCAGAAACTGAGACAGAAACAAAGAGACAGAGAGAAAAGGGGGAACAGGGGCAGGAATTGCGATGGCGAAAAGGACTACAGAAGCTCAGAGATGTGGGGTGGAACGGAGTCATTGAAGCGGAGAGAAAGAGAATAGCCAATGGTGCTAATACCTCGCTCACAGTCCCAGTTTAATTGATTGGCTAAAAGGGGATGACCCTAGGGCGGAGAGGGGAAAGGTTAACCTTTAACCCTTGCTCTGAGTGCTCCTTTGAGAATGAAATCTCTGAGCTCTGAGAGTGCAAACAGGTGCAGAATGAGAGCATTAGAGTTGGGAGACAATTCTCAGGTCTGGAGCAGATGCGGTGGTGATGCAGGAAATGAGACAAAGGGGGTGGAAATGGAGGGAAAGGGAGAGAAGGGGTGGAGACGAAGGGAGGGAGAGAGAGAAGGGGGTGGGGATGGAGAGTTTATTGGGGGAGGAACGGGTGGAAGGCCATTAAGCGCCCTGATGCCCCATGGGAAACACCATGGATTGACACGCCGACTTTGATGCCAAGACAAAGCAAAATATTCGCCATCTGCAGTAGAATTCCTCCGCAGTGTGGGAAAGCTGCAGCAAACTGACGCAGCAGTCATGAGCTGCAGACATCTCAACATTCATGAATTCATGCTGTCAGCTTGTTTTCTTTTCTCTGTCAACGTTTCGGAAAAAGACACCGGAAAAAGTTTATAAACAATTAATTTAAATTGATGATGGATAAAGTGACAGAGTCTTTGAGGGAATGCGATAGACACTGTCAACAGGACCTAACACTGTCAACAGGACCTAACACTGTCAACAGGAACTAACACTGTCAACAGGAACTAACACTGTCAACAGGAACTAACACTGTTGCAGTGAAATTTGACAAAGTTTTAGAGCACTGATTCAATGAATAAGATCTGATAGACTCGCAAAAATGAAAATAAAAACAAACTTAAATGCCGAACCATTCTTTTGAAACTATAGCCCTAAGTAAAATGGAACCAGAAATATATTCTTCTATGTTGCTCTATTACGAACCTTTTTGCCACGCATGAAATTGTGTGAGTGTGAGGTGATTGGTGGGCTGGGGAGGGGGATGGGGCGGGGGGGGGGGGGGGGCGGGGGGCGGGGGGCGGGCATCGAGCGGCTCAGGCAATATGTTACACGTAAAAAAATTACTCTTTATATGAAAATGTAGTTTGTTATTTAAGAAATTGCATGGCTTTATGTACAAACAAATACAACCACACGCCCGCGCGCGCACACTCACGCAGGCATGCACATGCACGCACATACACGTACACAAAGGCGCAAGCTCACTCACGCACACACACACACATGCGCGCACACACACACAACTACACACCCTCACATCCACACGCACACGAACACACACTCCACTCCCATCCCCCCC
This sequence comes from Theodoxus fluviatilis, assembly GCA_034096865.1. Taxonomy (NCBI): domain Eukaryota; kingdom Metazoa; phylum Mollusca; class Gastropoda; order Cycloneritida; family Neritidae; genus Theodoxus; species Theodoxus fluviatilis. The sequence goes on from JAWQFJ010028837.1 coordinate 7,836, forward strand.
CCCCTCCTCCCCCCCCCCCCCCCAACACACATACATACATACATACATACATACACACATATACGCAGCCATCATTGTATGTTATTACATACATATACAGTTTAAGGTTTAATGAATGCAAAGTAATTACACGACAATGAATGGACAACGCCCACATTTCATCCTTTTGTGATGCGAGCGAAATACGACAATGCGTGCGGACGTGCATGCATGATGAATTTTTCATCCATTGCACCTCTGTTCTCATCTCCTTGCCAGGACACGTCATTCATAAAAAGCGGAAAAGTCATGAAAAATGCAACAGACGTTTACTCTGCGTCCTAAATTGTCTCCCGTGTCGCCATTTCAGCGGCGCTGCCTCCTTCCTCAAAGGGATGGGGTGGGGGTGAGGGTGGGGGGTGGGCTGGGGTGGGTGGGGGTGAGGGTGATGGTGGGGGATGGGGAGTGAGGGTGGGGGTGAGGGTGGGGGATGGGGTGGGTTGGGGGTGAGGATGAGGGTGGGGGATAGGGGGTATTGGATTGGAAGTCAAATGTCAACCGGCGGATGCCTGTGATAACGGATGAGTGTTGACTTGAGGAATGGGGTGATGACCCTTATTGTCACCTTGACTGATTATCTCGGCACTCTTGGACTTTCAAGTCGCTCTCTCCGCACTTCGGGGTAGAACGTCTCCCTGAGGGCTTTGTCGGATGGAGGCTGGGCACGCATAGGAGTGGCAGTGAGAGTCATCAGCTGAGAAGGCAGGAGTTATTGTGGGAACGCCAGGGAGTCATTGGGGAATGGAATGGGGAAAAGGTGAGGAGTTGTTTCACAGGGTAGGGTGGGGGTGGGGGGTTGTTTCACAGGGTAGGGTGGGGTCGGGGGGTCGGAATGCAGCCCCTGAGGCAGAGGTATGGGGGCGTGGGAGAGAATGAGAGAACAAAAGAGGGCGTGGCTGACGCAATGGGTGAGAAATGACGTGCCAGCGGGGTCAACCAACGTTGACCATTTGCATAAATCCATCCGAGCCAGCCACCCGCCTTCATTCGGGTGTCCAACTGCTTTCTCTTGACAAGCATCCACACCCTGATGAAGTGCTGCCACTCTCCCTTGTAAATCTTCCACATCCGCGATAATGCGCTCAGTCTCTAATGATTCGCTCCAGATCTCAAACAACTCCTCGCAAGTCGCTAAAGGCCTTCGCACACGAATCATTTTCACACGCCACACACGGACTGACAAAAATATCTCCCAATGGCAGAGCGCCACTGACGCCTTTACTCCACTATTGCCAACGGTGATTGGCTGCCACAAATATGCTTGCGAGATTGCCAGGGTAAAATCGCCTCGTGTACGACGGCCTTAATAAGTCTTGCTGTGGCGGTCGCCTTCTGTCAACTGTCAAGCGGCCCAGAAGCCCAGAGGCTGGGGCGGTTTTGACAGGGGCACGGTGCACAATTTGGGAGGCGTCCACAAGGCAGTTTGCCATTGGACTCGATGAACACGCAACTCGAGACGGAAATGTCGGCCCTGGCACTTGCACTGACAGATGATCAGCGTGTTTATCCTACGGGTTTCAGTGCCACGGACAAATGTATGATTAGGCTTGATGAATAGCTTCAGTGCTATGTACCTATTGCCTTACATTCTCAAGATACGAACAAGCGAGGCTTTCTCCCGGGTCACTTTCACCCTGGCGATATTCTGAGAAATTGCAAGGATCAGTTGCATTCTAGAGAAGACAGAAAATTGTAGAAAGTTTGTATTGTCTTTTTTTCCGAGCATTTTTCTTTCTTCTTTCCAATATGTTGCATCGTGAAGGACGGACTCACTGAATGTATGTTGTGATCTATACCTCTCTCCCATACTAATGTCTGCCTCCAATTAGGTCAGAGGAAATCAGATTGATTTCAACATGTTATTGCAGACCCCCAAAAGTCGATTCAACACCACAGCCTTCTAAACATTTCGAAACATCTTGTTATTGCCGATTCAGCTCTTGTTAGCTATGCACGTGGTGAAGTTTTGATGAAAACACAATATAACAGAATCATACCACTACATCTGTCGACTTTGATGTATCAAAACTTATTTCAAAATGATTATAACATTTATTGGTGCAACAAAATGAAAGAGTTCTTCACTCGGCGTTGATAACGAGTTCTACAAGGCTAGAGAGAAAGAGAGAGAGAGAGAGCAGAAAAAGTCATATATACGATTGAAAAGAAGAAAGTAACCCTTATGCCAAAGTAAGCATACTTTTCTTGTCTGCACCACAATTGACCATGTCACATTCTTCACATCTCCTATCCGCACCAACTCCCCACCTACCAATCCCATTGTATTGTCCTCAACTTATCATGACTTGTGTACTGGACTGGCGCTCACACGATCACCTTCTTTATTCTGTGGGCACCGTTAATGAGTAACACTCACATCCAGGCTTGTGAACTGTTTCATCTCCCATCTGCAACACGGTACCCACCATATACATGTAGGTACATGCGTTATCAAACTGACGTTCCCAATCCTTTCATTTTATTATGTATTATACAGAGCTTGCAACAATCAAACGGAATCAAACAGATTCAACAGTCAACAGTCGAAGAGTCTGGCTTCTGTGGCAAATGCTCATCAAGGGAAGATTCCAACTGCATCTTTCACCTCTGACAGTGATGAATCCTCCGTCTCTGCCAGATGAAGAAGGTCGACCTGCGTCGTCCTGGACTGGAGATGATCCGGAAGTGCGTCTCTCAACGCCACAATGCTACAGCTGTCATGAAGATTATGCATGGAGTTGCATCCATTGATCTCCCATAGGATTCCCTCCGCCTCTGCCTTCACTGTCAACAGTCAGGACGTCAAGGAGACGCCGCATCAAAGCCACCATGACACTCTCTAAACGGAGGCGCAATTGCGAGCTGCAAAAGAAAGAACAGAAAGAGGAGCCAGGAGCCTGAGGGACGGAGTAGGGGCCACATAGGCCGAGTGTGCAGACGTCCAGGAGGACGAGGGATCTGCGTGGACAAAGGCCCCCAAGACAATGGCTGCTGAGACAAAGGTCCCCACGACAATGACACCTGTGACCGTCTCCTCCCCCGGGATCCAGTTGCCAACAGGGACAATGGCCACCAGCCACCAGCCCTTTAGGAATCCGCTCTGCTAGGATCAGGGAGTTTGCCTAATTAGGTGAAATTAATGCTGAGGAAGTAATTGTCCCTCCCTCACCCCCATCAAAGTATTTCGGCCACCCGCCCCGGCCGTTGGTGGGGATGACTGGTGTTGAGTGGAATCTTCGCGGTCTTCCATTCCGTTCCTCCTGGATTCTGGTCCAGAGGCGAAGGCGCTCATGTGCTGTGTCGCCCACGCCTCGAGGTGTCGTTGCTGCCGTGGTTTGATTAATCTCGAGTACAGGCGTGAATCAGCATCGGGGTTGAAATACTCCCCAAATAGTGGAGATGGACATTGACTGTGCGAGTCCTAACTCCTGGTTTGAATATTTGACTTCCGGTGCGAGTATGGGATTGCTCAGTCGGTCCTGTGATCAGGGGATAAAGTATCAAGTAGTAAGAGACCGAAGTATGTGATAAATCACTACATTAAACATATCTTGTCATATGCCAGTGAATGATTCATCAAGCGGCTCAGTAATCAGGGTGCAAAGTGTAAAGCGGTTTGAGACCCAGACGTAAGCAATGAGTCGCTACATAAAACTACACCTTTGTAAACCCTGACATTTTCATCCTGTAGCAGTAGCAGGAGGTATGCAATTTCTCTGGGAAACGTGGGAAGGTGCAGCGCACCATTGCTTATAGACTGCAGAGAAATTACACACCTCATGTTACAGCTACAGGATTAGAACGTAAAAAGGGCGACGTTCTAAGTAGCAACTTATCACTTGTGTCTGAATCTCAATCGCTCTACACCTCACACCCTGATGACCTGGCCGCTCGATCAATCCTTTACGGGTATCTGACGACAAAGACAGTGACGGACACCGGTTAGGTTGCCAGCACCAACTCCACTCACGAGGGAGTATTCCAACCCAAGGCTGGCTGACAGCAGCTTACGAGGGATGATCACACTATGGTATACCATCGCTGTTCTCATAGGGATAATCACACTATGGTATACCGTCGCCGTTCTCATAGGCACCCTGTTTGAACCCTGGATGGGGAGAAACAATACGAGTTAAGCACATTGCCCCAGGATGCATCTCTTGGATCCGCGAATTCTCGAACCCCGCTACCGATAGCTGCAAGCGACAGCGGGCGATCTCTCTATCCACAGGACTTGGGCCCCGTAATGTGTGACATGTTCTTTTCTCTCATGATTTGTCTTCACGATATGCAGAGTCGTATCACCACCACCATCACATTACCACAATCAACAACCTCACATCACCACCATCACATTACCACAATCAACAACCTCACATCACCACCATCACATTACCACAATCAACAACCTCACAACAACACCATCACATTACCACAATCAACAACCTCACATCACCACCATCACATTACCACAATCAACAACCTCACATCAACACCATCACATTACCACAATCAACAACCTCACATCACCACCATCACATTACCACAATCAACAATCTCACATCAACACCATCACATTACCACAATCAACATCACAACACCACCATCACATCAGCACCATCACAT
>JAWQFJ010028837.1:17500-24220 GCA_034096865.1 Theodoxus fluviatilis
ACAGAGGAGACTGACCCATACTGACACTGACGATGCACTGACAATGTACGGAGAGGGGAAAAGAGCTACGAGGATTTGCAGTGCCTGCTACGCACACTGTGCATACACTGCAGGCCTTCGTGCACACAACTAGTATGCATGCAAGAAAAAACAAACTCCAACCGCAAATACCCGGGGGGGATATAGCATTTCCGGGGCGGTACTTCATCACACTTCGTAACTATGACAGCTCTGCGACCGACATGCGCACTCAACGCTGTCCACTGTCTCAAGTTTCGCTGTCTGTGGAGGTGCTGAGGTTATATGTCTGGTCATATCATACTGTTTACTAGCCCCTCCAGATAGACTAAGTTGCACTCTCTCTAGTCACAGCGGCTAAATAGAAAGCGAGAATGCCATTTGAGCTGCTGTATTGTCAACGCAATTGCGTATCTGTGGGCGTAGCTTCGGCTAGCGCTAGCGCGATGACTAACTCTGCATCACACAGATCAAGCCGGGTCCTGGCTAGCACACGAGACTAGCAATGGCCTAGCCCACTAGCATACTGCATGACGTCTCTCACATCATCACCCACACCAGCACGCACACATGAGCACGTAACGTCACACACCCCGTACGACCCACACTACTCACACAACCTAGCACACCAGGGCAACACACACCACCACGGCACAGGAAAGGAAGACATCAGGGGACGCAGCAATGAGGGACAAGAGCGCAGAGAGGAGGGAAGGAGCGCACCAGCGGATACGTAAGCTGCCACACACTACACATCGACTGCGCACATATACCTAGAGCATCACACGCATGTGCACGCAGGAGGGGGACGGGGACACAGACTAACATACATACCACTACACTACGGACGACATCGACATAACCACGACACACACCACACACACACACCCTCAGGGCAGATCAGCACGGAAAAAAAAGGGAGGGCCCAAGAACAAAAACAAAAAGGGAGGGGCACACACACCGACAAACTAACGGCGTCTCACACAGTCACACGTTCAGTGTAAAACTCTCACACACACAGGGCCCACAACCGACACTAACTCCACATACACAGCACACTACCAGTGGGCTCGCACACAGGGAGGCAAGGAGGAGACGAAGGAGAGACAGCGCGCATCCTCCGAGACACATACAGCTATGACATCCGCACACACATGCACACACAGACGGAAGAGGGACATGCGACGGAGGGCAACAGAGCTAACTCACAGCAACAGCGCACACATACACTAACGCAGGACACACACACACCACAGTATGCCTACAGAGGGGGGAAGCAGCACACAGCACAGGGGGCAGGAAGGGGACACATACACCCACGACGGGGCACAGCATGACTCACTGCACACGGCACCGAGTCACATAAACAAAGACTCAAATAACTCACGGGACGAACACACACACGGACACACAGCAGCACATATGAGGCACACACACTAACCATCACACCACAAATGGGGGGGAGCGAAATCACACACATACACATAACTGGGCAGCAGCGAGGGGCACACCTACACTAACTCACGTAGCATGCACACAGCACATACACATACACTGAACTGCACACACGACACACATAAGCGACACACGGCACTAACATCACACACGGAGGGTGGACAAAGTGAGCAGTACAAAGCATACACTAACACACCGGACAGCAGCATGACAGCGTACGCACACAACACACAGCACACACATATCACGACCTCGTAGCAACACACCTGCAGGAAGAAGGGTACACTGAACTGGCGCGGCACAGACAACACACACCCCACACACAGTACACTCACTCATCATAGGCACACACCAACCACAGCACACCACGGGTCGACACTACACACGTGGACAGCAGCGCACAAAAAGCATACTCGTGTTAAATGCACAAGTCACAGGGGACTACTACGACAAGACTACACAAACCCCAGCACAAAAACGCACGAACGGCACGAGAGAAAGAAAAAAATGACGTTCCAAGCGCAAACACACGCACGCACGGCAACGCAATGCAGCGCAGGCGTCACCGCACACAACACACAAGACGTATACTAACATCACACACACACAGCACATTAGCAGCTAAACGTCACCGGACACACACGTGACATTAACTCAGCTGACACAGGGCATCACACAGCACTTGCACATGCGCACTACCTCGCCACACACAAAGGCAGGTAGGGAGAAGAGGAGGGGAGGCACCCACTACCAGGGGGGCACACACACACCACACACAGGACAGGGACCATCACACACAAGGGGGAAGCGCGAACGCAGAGCCGCACAGCACAATGGGGCGCATACGTGAATGTCAAGACACGCGTAGGACACATAGGTGGGGGCACACAAACACCAAACCCGACACACACCAAGAGGAGGAGAGAAGGGGACGAGGGCATAAGAGGGAGGGGCGCACGAAGCGCACGAGGGGGCACAGGGAGGGAGCACGCAGCACGGTACACCCGACGCAATGCAAAAACCGGCGACACACACGACGATCGCGTACAAACACGGATGCACGCCGTGGCGTCACGCACACAGCACGCACACGCACACGACGCACACGCAAAGGGGGGGTTTCGCACGCGCGGCAAGTCGGGGGGGGAGGAGGAGAGAGGAGGGGGAGGATGAACAGACGCACACAGCAGCACACGTGCTCGGGCAAGCGCAGCACACACACACACAGTGTAACGCACGCCACACACACACGCGGCGCACAGCAAGGCCCACAGCACCGGCAGACCGCCCGGCGGTGCGTCGTGGCACAAGAGCCAGCAGCAAAACACACACATACTGACGCAAGACGGACGCGTACCACATACACGCACGGCAAGTCCAGAGGCGGCGAGCACAGCACACACATATCACGTATACATAGCCAGACACACACTACACATTCACAGCACAGCACAGGGGGCAACACACTCACACATAACACACGGCACACACACACAGGCAAACACCCTAAGTACACGACATACAGCATGCACACACACACACAGCACAGGCACTGCATAAAGCCTCACGCACACGACACACACACACACCCAGACCCACACACACGTCTCAGCACACACACACTCGACACACGAAACAGCACACACACAGCCCGCCACAGCACCACACACCACACGGAGTTTTATCCCGCACAGCACACGCGCGGGAGCACACACACACTCACTGGTCAAACACACACACACACGGACATGACACACATGACACGACACAGCAGCCTAGCAGGCAACCTATACAGCACACACAGTGCACACACACAGGCCCACTCAGCTCACTCACACACACACACACACCACGCACACACACGGTGGCACACACACCCACGACGACACAGACACTCCCACCCACACACATTGCACCGACCACACGCCAGTGGTACTACAGCACCAAACACTACACACGATACACACCGGCACACACACGCCACTAGCCACCAGCACATACACACGACCTCGGATGGTATGGAGTTGATGATGCATACACACACAGGAAAGTAGGGAGGGGACCATACTGAACACAACAGCGTAGGAGCGCGCGCGCACACAGGCACACGACGCATGACATGCTCACCGACGTACACACGACATCACCAGAGACTCACTCACAGACAGGATACAACAGAACAAACACACATACACATACCCAGCACAGCATATACACACACACGCACATCACACACACAACACAACAACTCTCACAGACAGCACATACACACACACACATATATACACACACTCATATCACACACACCCATACACCACAACACTACACCCACACACAAAGACAAGCACCCACACACACACACACACACACACACACGTCACACCACACACAAACACACATAACCACACACCCACAACCCAACCTGCAGAGCACACGGTGTACCACACACACACGGCGACCCAGCACGACACGCCACACAGCAACAGAGCCACGACAACCACGACGTGGCGCAACATCTCGGCTGAATCTTGCGGTGGAGCCTCGTAGACTGCGAAGGCCACACGATGCGGTCGGACAACAAAGCGGCGGGAGTGGGGGGGGGGGGGCGGGATAGGGATGGGGGGGCGGGAGGGGAGAGAGGGGGGGGGGGGGGGGGGGGGGGATGAGGGGGGGCGGGGGGGCTAGGGGAGGGGGGGGGGAAGGGGGGGTGAGGACGGGGGGGGGGGGGGACGGGGGGGGCAGAGGGGGGGGGGGGGGGGGGAAGGGGGGATGGGGGGGGGGGGGGGGGGGAGGGGGGGAAGGGAGGGGGGGGGGGAAGGTGGGGCGGGGGGGGGGGGGGGAGGGGGGGGGGAGGGGGGGGGGGGGGGGAAGGGGGGGGGAGGGGGGGGGGTAGGGGGGGGGGGAAGGGGGGGGGGGCGGGGGGGAGGGGGGGGGAGGAGTAGGGGGGGGGAGAGGGAGGGGGGGGGGAAGGGGGGGGGGCGGGGGGAGGATGGGGGGGGGGGGGTAGGGGGGGGGTGGGGGTGGGGGGGGGGGGGGCAAGGTGGGGGGGGGGGGGGTGCGGGGGGGTGAACGGGGGGGGGTGGGGGGGGGTGGGAGGGGGGGGGGGGAAGGGGGGAGCGGGGGAGGGGGGGGAGAGAAGGGAGGAGGGAAGGTGGGAGGGGGAGTGGGGGGGAGGAGGGGGGGGGGGGGGGGGGGGGGGGAGGGGGGGGGGGGGGGGGGGGGGGGGGAAGCGAAGGGAAGCGTGGAAGTGAGGAAAAGGGGGAGAACAGAGGGGATGGAAGTGACGGAGGGATACCTTTTACCTTGCAAAGCGCAAGAGAAGAAACTGTCGGCCTACAGAGTGACGGGGTGAAAAGGGGGAGGGGGGAGGAGAAGGGAGAAAGAGGGAGAGGGGAAGATAATGGGGGAAGAGGAGCATAACAGGGGGGGGAAGGAAAAAGAGAAGTAGGGAAAAGGAAAAAGGAGAGGGGAGGGGAAGTGGGAAGAAAAGAGGAAGGTGGGGAGGAGGATAAACGGATGTTAGGAGATGAAGGGGAGGAGGAGAGGAAAGTGGGAAAGACAAGATGATGGTGAAGAACAACAAAGTACGAGTTAATTGGGAGAGGGGGATATGGAACTGCCATGCGCAAGCAAAGCATAGAAGGGAAACTGAGCACGGGAGTTCGGCGGAACCATCACACTTGTTCACAACGATCAAAAGAACGAAATTTAAAATGAGGCGCATTGTCGAAGGCGGGTATGGAGAAAGAAAGGTCAATTTGCCAACAGAATATGAGAGACGGACACACAAGTGAAAGCGAAAACAAGAGGCCAGGAGGACGACAAGTAACGGACGCAAAACTAGCCCAAGACGACCCGGAATAGCATCAGACAGGACACCGGATTGCGCAACACACTAGTAGTCAATCCAGGTGAGAGAGTGCAACACAAATTCGCTGGTAACGCCGACATAAGGAAGAGAACTCATTCCTCATGTAAAACACCCGCCCACCCACGGGGCTGGCGAACAGCGGAATTTGGGTGCGACTGCTACACACTGGATGGTCCCTGATCGACACCCTACGGGCCCGTCTATTCTAATTAAACCAGAACTATATTTGACCAAATTACGTTAGAAACAGCAACATTTTGAAACAGACATGCGGTCGCCATTTTCGATCCAGCGCCAAATGGTAAATAGCAAAATCGGACCATGGATATCCAGCTGTTTCTTCTGAAGTTCAGCATTCAGGGGACTCATCAAAGAGCAGCACCAGAGAATCAGAAGACCGGGCCTTTGCCTTGATGCATGTCTAAGAAATGTGGCCCCAGACCAAAAGTTGTCAAGTAGCCGGGGCTTATGCTTTCACTCAAGAGCAAACTTGGATGGCGAGGACACTGTCGGGAAACATGCGGACGGAACAGCGTCGTTCATTCGCTTTTGGTACTGGAGAATGAGGAAGTGGGAGGATGAGCCCATTTTCAAAGTCGCACAAAATTTCTGGCTTTTCAGTGTGTCCTCTGTTGTCACAGAAGTTTGTCAATCCCAGTAGAGATCTACTGCCACTGCCAGTGGAGGTGCAGCCCTAGTTTCGACCGGCGACAGCAGCGCCAGCTGGAACCACCACCTTTGAAGCACTCTCTGTCTCAGCATTTTTTGCAGTTTTGAACAAAATCTGATATTCGTGTTTGACGTTTGCTCTTTTCTTCTTGGTGTTTTTTAGCACGCGCCTGGTGCGCGACACCTTTCATGTGGCTTTTCAACGCTGCCAGCTCTCCATGTTGGATACATCAAAGTCTTTTTCACAAAATCGGCACTTTTGCCATCCCATCCACTCTCGCTCTGCATGACCCACTCACGGTATTCAGGGTCTCCTGTCCAAGAGTCTTGAAAGCGACACTTTCCAGGCATGATGATAATCTGATTCTCAAAGAAACACTGCACCACAAACAAAACAATCTCTTTTCACTCTGTCCTCGTTTGAACCAACTGACCGGACCGGCGTTGGAAATGAAACGAGGTCACCTAGCCAAAGAACCAATCAGGAAGCAGAAGGCACACGAGCCTTCAGAATTAACCAATGGGATGCAAGGGCACGTTTTCCTGACGTGCTCAGCGTTTAAAATTAGATTGAGAGTATCGCGCGAAGCACAGCCTAGAAAACGTCTTTTTTTCTTTCTTTTTTTTCTTTCTTAAATTCCATGACTTTCCATGACCTAAGTTGAAATTCCATGACTTTCCAGGCCTGGAAAATGAAAAATCAAATT
>JAWQFJ010028841.1:0-23392 GCA_034096865.1 Theodoxus fluviatilis
GTGTGTGCATGGTATGTGTGTGTGTGTGTGTGAGTGTGTGTGTGCATGGGGTATGTGTGTGTGTGTATGTGTGTGAGAGTGTGTGTATGTGTGTGTATGTGAGTGTGTATGTGAGTGTGTATGTGAGTGTGCATGTGAGTGTGTATGTGAGTGTGGTGTGTGTGTGTGTGTGTGTGTGTGTGTGTTTTGTGTGTGTGTGTTTGTGCATGGTGTGTGTATATGTGTGTGTGTGTGTGTGTGTGTGTGTGTGTGCATGGTGTGTGTGTGTGCATGGTGTGTGTGTGTGTGTGTGTGTGGATGGTGTATGTGTGTGTATATGTATGTGTATGTATGTGTATATGTGTGTGTATGTATGTGTATATGTGTGTGTGTGTATGTGTGTGCGTGCGTCTGTGAGAGAGAGAGAGATGTGTGTAGGTATGTGTTTGAGTTAATGTATGCACATGTATACGTGTATATGTGTGTGTATGTGTATGTGTGTGTGTGAGATAGAGATAGATAGATAGAGAGAGAGAGAGAGAGAGAGAGAGAGAGAGAGAGAGAGAGAGAGAGAGAGAGAGAGAGAGCTTCGGCTCTGTGTGTCAGAGTATCTCAAAATTCCTATTAATTTCAGCCAAGGTCAGGGTCAAGGAAGCTGGGCCTGTTTGAGGACGAGGAGGACGAGCTGTTTGTGGGCAGTGGGGGCGGCCAGGACTCGCCCGGAGTGGACCTCTTCAGCACGAGCACGCCTGTCTCCAGACAGGTCGGCATTGCCGCGTCTTTGTCCCGCACCGTCTGTCCGTGTCTGTGTATGGCTACTTGTTGGGGGGTGGAACAGACCCTCTGTGGGTTGGGGAGTGGAACAGACCCTCTGTGGGTTGGGGGGTGAAACAGCCCCTCTGTGGGTTGGGGAGTAAAACAGACCCTCTGTGGGTTGGGGGTGGAATTGACCCTCTGTGGGTGGGGGGTGGAACAGACCCTCTGTGGGTTGGGGGTGGAACAGACCCTCTGTGGGTTGGGGGGTGGAACAGACCCTCTGTGGGTTGGGGGGTGGAACAGACCCTCTGTGGGTTGGGGGGTGGAATTGACCCTCTGTGGGTTGGGGGTGGAATTGACCCTCTGTGGGTTGGGGGGTGGAACAGACCCTCTGTGGGTTGGGGGTGGAACAGACCCTCTGTGGGTTGGTGGGTAGAACTGACCCTCTGAGGGTTGGGGAGTAAAACAGACCCTCTGTGGGTTGGGGTGGATTTGACCCTCTGTGGGTTGGGGTGAGATTTGACCCTCTGTGGGTTGGGGGTGAATGACCTCGTAGGTTGGGGGGTGGACAGACCCTCTGTGGTGGGGGTGGAACAGACCCTCTGTGGTTGGGGGTGGAACAGACCCTCTGTGGGTTGGGGGTGGACGACCCTGAGGGTGGGAGTAAACAGACCCTCTGTGGGTTGGGGTGGAATGACCCTCTGTGGTTGGGGTGGAACAGACCCTCTGTGGGTTGGGGGTGGAACAGACCCTCTGTGTGGTGGGTAGAACTGACCCTCTGTGGGTTAGGGGGTGCAACAGACCCTCTGTGGGTTGGGGGGGTGGAACTGACCCACTGCATGTCCCTTAGTGTTCGCACAAGGCGATTAACTAGGGAAAATGTTGCCTTGACTTTTCGTACTCCAAGTAGCTCCAATAATTTCTCGTTATCAATGGCCCTACATAGCCTGCCCAGGCTGACAGACCATAAAACTCCATTCATCCGTCCATCCATTGATCCGTCCATCCACTGATCTGTCCGTCCATCCGTCCGTCCATCCATGTCTGTGTGTTCTCATGTGTCTGTGTTTTGTTGTATATGTCAGTGTCTTCGTATGTCTTGTTTCTGTGTGTTTCTCGGTCAGTCATCTGTCACAGCCCCTGAGGGCTGTGGGTCGGGGGTAAGAACAGACCCCTGTGGGTCGGGGGTAAGAACAGACCCACCGCATCTCCCTGCTCGATCGGTGAAAGGCAGTTCATTCAAGACTTGACTTTCTCTTACCTAAACCATTCCTGCTGATTTTGTAGTCAATAGCCTGACAGTCCACAAAGGCTGAGAGGCCATAGAACTTTATTCATTCATTCATTCATTCATTCATTCATGCATTCATTCATTCATGCATTCATTCATTCATTCATTCTGTCACAGCCTGCAGTGGCCAAGCTGACTCCCAGTGCATCCAAGGCCAGCATGGACCTGTTTGGAGACTCGGACACAACACCAGAGGAGACAGGCAGCCTTTTTGGAGACGCGCCCAGCCTGGTAGGTTTCTGTCAGTCATACTGTGTTGTTGTATGCAGACTGTGTTGTTGTATGCATACTGTGTTGTTGTGTGCAGACTGTGCTGTATTGTGCAGACTGTGCTGTTGTGTGCAGACTGTGTTGTGTGCAGACTGTGTTGTGTGCAGACTGTGCTGTTGTGTGCAGACTGTGTTGTTGTGTGCAGACTGTGTTGATGTATGCAGACTGTGTTGTTGTGTGCAGACTGTGCTGTTGTGTGCAGACTGTGTTGTTGTGTGCAGACTGTGCTGTTGTGTGCAGACTGTGTTGTTGTGTGCAGACTGTGCTGTTGTGTGCAGACTGTGCTGTTGTGTGCAGACTGTGCTGTTGTGTGCAGACTGTGCTGTTGTGTGCAGACTGTGCTGTTGTGTGCAGACTGTGTTGTTGTGTGCAGACTGTGCTGTTGTGTGCAGACTGTGTTGTTGTGTGCAGACTGTGCTGTTGTGTGCAGACTGTGTTGTTGTGTGCAGACTGTGTTGTTGTGTGCAGACTGTGCTGTTGTGTGCAGACTGTGATGTTGTGTGCAGACTGTGCTGTTGTGTGCAGACTGTGTCGTTGTGTGCAGACTGTGCTGTTGTGTGCAGACTGTGTTGTTGTGTGCAGACTGTGCTGTTGTGTGCAGACTGTGCTGTTGTGTGCAGACTGTGTTGATGTGTGCAGACTGTGTTGTGTGCAGACTGTGTTGTGTGCAGACTGTGCTGTTGTGTGCAGACTGTGTGTTGTGTGCAGACTGTGTGTTGTGTGCAGACTGTGTTGTTGTGTGCAGACTGTGTGTGTTGTGTGCAGACTGTGCTGTTGTGTGCAGACTGTGCTGTTGTGTGCAGACTGTGTTGTTGTGTGCAGACTGTGCTGTTGTGTGCAGACTGTGTTGTTGTGTGCAGACTGTGCTGTTGTGTGCATACTGTGTTGTTGTGTGCAGACTGTGTTGTTGTGTGCAGACTGTGCTGTTGTGTGCAGACTGTGCTGTTGTGTGCAGACTGTGTCGTTGTGTGCAGACTGTTGTATGCATACTGTGTTGAGTGCAGACTGTGTTGTTGTGTGCAGACTGTGCTGTTGTGTGCATACTGTGTTGTTGTGTGCAGACTGTGTTGTTGTGTGCAGACTGTGCTGTTGTGTGCAGACTGTGCTGTTGTGTGCAGACTGTGCTGTTGTGTGCAGACTGTGTTGTTGTGTGCAGACTGTGTTGTGTGCAGACTGTGTTGTTGTGTGCAGACTGTGCTGTTGTGTGCAGACTGTGTTGTGTGCAGACTGTGCTGTTGTGTGCAGACTGTGCTGTTGTGTGCAGACTGTGCTGTTGTGTGCAGACTGTGTTGTTGTGTGCAGACTGTGTCGTATGCATACTGTGTTGTGTGCAGACTGTGTTGTTGTGTGCAGACTGTGCTGTTGTGTGAAGACTGTCCTGCTGTGTGCAGACTGTGCTGTTGTGTGCAGACTGTGCTGTTGTGTGCAGACTGTGTGCAGACTGTGCTGTTGTGTGCAGACTGTGTGCAGACTGTGCTGTTGTGTGCAGACTGTGTTGTGTGCAGACTGTGCTGTTGTGTGCAGACTGTGTGCAGACTGTGCTGTTGTGTGCAGACTGTGTGCAGACTGTGCTGTTGTGTGCAGACTGTGTCGTTGTGTGCAGACTGTGCTGTTGTGTGCAGACTGTGTTGTTGTGTGCAGACTGTGTCATATGCATACTGTGTTGTGTGCAGACTGTGTTGTTGTGTGCAGACTGTGCTGTTGTGTGAAGACTGTCCTGCTGTGTGCAGACTGTGCTGTTGTGTGCAGACTGTGCTGTTGTGTGCAGACTGTGTGCAGACTGTGCTGTTGTGTGCAGACTGTGTGCAGACTGTGCTGTTGTGTGCAGACTGTGCTGTTGTGTGCAGACTGTGTGCAGACTGTGCTGTTGTGTGCAGGTGGCAAAACCTGCAGATGTGACTCCAGCGCCAGTGCTGCCAAAGACTGAGGAGGAGAAAGCTGAGCCAGAGGTGAGCAGAGTGTAAATACATGTACATGGGGTGCTTTGGTTGGACTTGAAGTGTAAATACATGTACATGGGGTGCTTTGGTTGGAGTGTAAATACATGTACATGGGGTGCTTTGGTTGGAGTGTAAATACATGTACATGGGGTGCTTTGGTTGGAGTGTAAATACATGTACATGGGGTGCTTTGGTTGGAGTGTAAATACATGTACATGGGGTGCTTTGGTTGGAGTGTAAATACATGTACATGGGGTGCTTTGGTTGGAGTGTAAATACATGTACATGGGGTGCTTTGGTTGGAGTGTAAATACATGTACATGGGGTGCTTTGGTTGGAGTGTAAATACATGTACATGGGGTGCTTTGGTTGGAGTGTAAATACATGTACATGGGGTGCTTTGGTTGGAGTGTAAATACATGTACATGGGGTGCTTTGGTTGGAGTGTAAATACATGTACATGGGGTGCTTTGGTTGGAGTGTAAATACATGTACATGGGGTGCTTTGGTTGGAGTGTAAATACATGTACATGGGGTGCTTTGGTTGGAGTGTAAATACATGTACATGGGGTGCTTTGGTTGGAGTGTAAATACATGTACATGGGGTGCTTTGGTTGGAGTGTAAATACATGTACATGGGGTGCTTTGGTTGGAGTGTAAATACATGGGGTGCTTTGGTTGGAGTGTAAATACATGTACATGGGGTGCTTTGGTTGGACTTGGAGTGTAAATACATGTACATGGGGTGCTTTGGTTGGACTTGGAGTGTAAATACATGTACATGGGGTGCTTTGGTTGGAGTGTAAATACATGTACATGGGGTGCTTTGGTTGGTGTGTAAATACATGTACATGGGGTGCTTTGGTTGGAGTGTAAATACATGTACATGGGGTGCTTTGGTTGGAGTGTAAATACATGGGGTGGTTTGGTTGGAGTGTAAATACATGTACATGGGGTGCTTTGGTTGGAGTGTAAATACATGTACATGGGGTGCTTTGGTTGGAGTGTAAATACATGTACATGGGGTGCTTTGGTTGGAGTGTAAATACATGTACATGGGGTGCTTTGGTTGGAGTGTAAATGAGGCTGTGCCAAAAGGTGCCATTTCGGACCCCATGTGTGTTTGGAAAGCAAGTCTAATTAACTGGATTACCCCAACATGTTTACATGCATTGTGCTTTGAAAAGGGAAGTTTGATGAATGCTTTTTTAATGTTTATAAGCTTGTTGCTGTTGTGAATGTCAAATAAAAGAATAAAATGTTTCAAACATACACCGGAAACGGCCCCAAAACATTTTGGACATTTTGGTGTCCTCTGGAAACTTTCGATTTTTCATGATCTGCATCACTGCATCGGTTTTAATCTGCGTATTTCAAACAGTCTAAGCATGCAACTCGTTGTAGAATGTGCAACAATCGTAATTAAAACCAGAATTTACCGAAAATATCGCTCAGTAAATAGCCGTTTTTTTCGAAGGGCTCATGTCCGCAGACCAACATGTTTACAGATTCGATTTCGTCGGTCTTGGTGCTTTGAATGGCATCCATTTTGGATGAAAACGATAGTTTCGTATTCGAGGAATTAAAAGCAGTGTGTTACATTTGAGTCAGAATCTGCGAAGTTATTGTATCTTGCAGCAAAACAAAACGATGAAGTTTAATGTCCGAATGTTACGTTTGACCAATTTCGTTATTTTTGCAATTTTCACAAAGAAGTTCGCGAGCATTTGATACGAAAGCGTGGAAACCACTAGCCTTGCTTCTACGGCATTTCCGGTCTGTGGATTCGATTGTGAATTATGGAGACGACGATCCGAAAAGGTGAGAAAATATTTTACTGTCTGCTCAGGGCAAGGTGTTACGCGTGACCTGTTGTTACGTTTTACAGATAATTCTTCTCTCTGCGAATTGAATTAGCTTATAATAACTGCTTGCTACTTTTGGGAGGCAAATATGATGGAAGAAAAATACAATCCTCTGGCCAGTTTTTGTCCCGCGGGTTTTTAGTGACCAAATGTGGAGAAATCACTGATCTCGGACATGGTTCTGTTTATGTCCGTGTTACGATTCAGGAGGACACGTTCATGTCAGTGTAACAATTTAGGAAGAGACGTTTATGCCCTTGTAACGATTGTAGCCAAAGCTGAAAGAATGCATTTGGGTTAGCAGGGGTCCCGAAGGAATATTTTCATGGGACTGTTTTATCCCCCACCCCCACCCCCAACAACAATGAAAAAAAAAGAATCGAAGATTATTTTTTATATTATGATTTTGCAAGGAGTTTACGTACAACCAATTACATTTTCGATTGAATTGAGAACCTTGACAATCTTGGATTTTACTTTTCAAATCTGAATATTTTCTGTTGTTTTTGCCAGTAGAAACAGAAAGTTATTGGTTGTTTTGTGTTGCAGGTGTTGGGGTGTGAAACATCCGAAGTGTATGTGAGGTTCATGTGTCAGGCCGAGGACTTCTTCTTTTGGGAAAGCTGCCCAGAAGAATATTGGGAGGATATGCTGGTTTTCCTGTGCAAATCAAAGAAAGTCAACATTGAAATAGACACCAAGCGGTCTACAAACTGCTGCCAGCTGTACTTCTTTAAAAGACTTTGCCTTGAAGGCTAAGATTTCATGATAGTGCCACATTGTGTTTGTTGTTTTGACATGGTATCAATGTTTGTCAAGTATACCCTTTTCCTGTTTCATTGTGTTGCTATTTAGGATAAGATATGTTTTGAAAAGAAAACAAGCCATGTTTTCTAACACATACCATTAAGATTAAAATTTTTATAATTTGCTGTTTGATAATCAGATTCTAATTGAGTGCATTGAATCTTTTCCTGTCCAGCTATAGAGCGTAACGCAAGACAGGTAGAACGCTATTTTGACCTGGTTTTGAACATGATATTACTTTTGATTGCATTTTAATGTTTTATATGTACCTAGTCTTTAGGTTAAAAATGTATTCTGAATGTCTATTTGAATATTGTAGTTATTTTTTAAATTTTGATTGATTTCATGTCCACTGACTCCATGTAACACGTGACAGGTAGAACGCAGATTTGACCTGTTTTTAACATGATGTTACATTTTTGTGGGTTTTGATGTTCCATAATTACCTAATCTTCAAAATATGACTGTATCCAAAAGGTTTATTTAATATTATAGTTGTCATTTTTGACATTTTGAATGGTTTCATGTCCACTGACTCCATGTAACACGTGACAGGTAAAACGCAGATTTGACCTGTTTTTAACATGATGTTACTTTTTTGTGTGTTTTGATGTTCCATAATTACCTAATCTTCAAAATATGACTGTATCCAAAAGGTTTATTTAATATTATAGTTGTCATTTTTGACATTTTGAATGATTTCATGTCCACTGACAACAGTGTAACACGTGACAGGTAGAATGCTGTTATGACTTGCTTTGAACATGTTTTGCTATTGTTTCTGTTTCCATACTCCAGAAATAACCCAATCTTTAGATTGTAACTGAAAAGTTAGTGTATGTATAACATTCTGGTTGTTATTTCAAATATTATGAACATTTTCATGTCCATCAACATTTTGTAACACGTGACCGGTACAGCAACATGTTTAACTAGTTTTAGCAAACTTTAAACACTTTTATGGATATGTTTATCATCTGTCAGTGTTTCTGTTGAAGTGTTATATTTTATTTAATTGTTTATACTTCTTGTGGTTACTCAGCAGAAAGTATCAGTTTTGACTTTTATGATTTTTGAGCGTCTTGCGATATTACGTGACGCTGCATTCAAGATTTGGCTCCAAATGTACTTTTAAAGACTGATAATGCTTCTGCTGGGTCTGTTCACTAGAAATAAATCAACACCAGTTGTATGAAATGATATTAATGGCTTCTGTGGTCAGTTTTGCTGCACATGTGGCTTTTCTCAATATTAGCGTATCATGGCATATTGTCAAACAGTACACATTTCCCAAATGCACAAACCATTCTTTTATTACAAAAATGTGTTCATCAAAGACTAAAGTATCACTTCAAACACAAAAAATAATCAACTTAAAAGGTTTATTTTGTCACAAATGTCCAAGCACCCCCCCAGCACGTTTTGGCACAGCCTCAAATACATGTACATGGGGTGCTTTGGTTGGAGTGTAAATACATGTACATGGGGTGCTTTGGTTGGAGTGTAAATACATGTACATGGGGTGCTTTGGTTGGAGTGTAAATACATGTACATGGGGTGCTTTGGTTGGAGTGTAAATACATGTACATGGGGTGCTTTGGTTGGAGTGTAAATACATGTACATGGGGTGCTTTGGTTGGAGTGTAAATACATGTACATGGGGTGCTTTGGTTGGAGTGTAAATACATGTACATGGGGTGCTTTGGTTGGAGTGTAAATACATGTACATGGGGTGCTTTGGTTGGAGTGTAAATACATGTACATGGGGTGCGTTGGTTGGAGTGTAAATACATGTACATGGGGTGCTTTGGTTGGAGTGTAAATACATGTACATGGGGTGCTTTGGTTGGAGTGTAAATACATGTACATGGGGTGCTTTGGTTGGAGTGTAAATACATGTACATGGGGTGCTTTGGTTGGAGTGTAAATACATGGGGTGCTTTGGTTGGACTTGGAGTGTAAATACATGTACATGGGGTGCTTTGGTTGGAGTGTAAATACATGTACATGGGGTGCTTTGGTTGGAGTGTAAATACATGTACATGGGGTGCTTTGGTTGGAGTGTAAATACATGTACATGGGGTGCTTTGGTTGGAGTGTAAATACATGTACATGGGGTGGTTTGGTTGGAGTGTAAATACATGTACATGGGGTGCTTTGGTTGGAGTGTAAATACATGTACATGGGGTGCTTTGGTTGGAGTGTAAATACATGTACATGGGGTGCTTTGGTTGGAGTGTAAATACATGTACATGGGGTGCTTTGGTTGGAGTGTAAATACATGTACATGGGTGCTTTGGTTGGAGTGTAAATACATGTACATGGGGTGCTTTGGTTGGAGTGTAAATACATGTACATGGGGTGCTTTGGTTGGAGTGTAAATACATGTACATGGGGTGCTATGGTTGGAGTGTAAATACATGTACATGGGGTGCTTTGGTTGGACTTAGAGTGTAAATACATGTACATGGGGTGCTTTGGTTGGAGTGTAAATACATGTACATGGGGTGCTTTGGTTGGAGTGTAAATACATGTACATGGGGTGCTTTGGTTGGAGTGTCAATACATGGGGTCGTCTGCTGTCAGCCTCAGTCTGTTGTCACGTTTCTGCATCCAGTAACTTTTCCATTTTGGCCAGATGGCCCCACTCCTT
Source organism: Theodoxus fluviatilis (assembly GCA_034096865.1). Lineage (NCBI taxonomy): Eukaryota > Metazoa > Mollusca > Gastropoda > Cycloneritida > Neritidae > Theodoxus > Theodoxus fluviatilis. The sequence continues at coordinate 9,562 of JAWQFJ010028841.1, forward strand.
GTCCTCCCAATCTGCAGGCCACAGAGAAATGTCCACCACTGCTTTGATCAGATTAGTATGCAGTCATGTATGTTCCCAGACTGAAATAGTAGGATTTCTTTTTTGTTTGTATTCAAATAGGTTCTCCAGAAAATGCTGTTACTTTTGTCTCTTTTTTCTTCCTTCCTTCCTTCCTTCCTTCCTTCCTTCCTTCCTTCCTTCCTTCCTTCCTTCCTTCCTTCCTTCCTTCCTTCTTTCTTTCATTCCTCCTTCCCTCCTTTCTTTTACATTGAAGAAAAAGCTGTCAAGTAGTATATACAAGGAGAGAGAGAGAGAGAGAGAGAGAGAGAGAGTGTCTCTCTGTCACGTGATGTGTGAGGAGAAAAAGTGTCACGTGTTGCCTCATTGCAGGAGGAAGTCCCCAAGGCGAGGAAGCCAGTGGGGGGAGTGTCCATGTTTGGGGGCATGGACCCCGCCTCCCTGCTCAAGAAGAAGTCGCCAGAGGCCCAGGAAGTGACCTCGTCGTCCCCCGCCTTCGCCAGCTCTCTCGGCCCACTTCCTGTGCCTGACCTCTCCAGCCCCCTAGAAGCCCCAGAACCCACCGCCAAGCCTGCCCCTGCTGCTGCCAAGCCTGCCCCTGCTGCTGCCAAGCCTGCCCCTGCTGCTGCCAAGCCTGCCCCTGCTGCTGCCAAGCCTGCCCCTGCTGCTGCCAAGCCTGCCCCTGCTGCTGCCAAGCCTGCCCCTGCTGCTGCCAAGCCTGCCCCTGCTGCTGCCAAGCCTGCCCCTGCTCCTGCTCAAGGATTCAAACCTCCTGCTGCAGGTGAGTACATATTTATGGTGTGTGTGTGTGTGTGTGTGTGTGTGTGTGTGTGTGTGTGTGTGTGTGTGTGTGTGTGTGTGAGTGTGTGTGAGTGTGTATGCATGTGTGTGTGTGTGTGTGTGTGTGCGTGCGTGTGTGTGCGTGCGTGTGTGTGTGTGTGTGTGTGTGTGTGTGTATGTGTGTGTGTGTTTGTGTGTGTGAATTTGAAGAAATTTAAACTAATTTCTATGTTTTCCTGACATACTTACCAGTAGACAACTTACTGTCCCACCCACCTCCCCGTTTTTGAGCATTTGCTCGGGTTATCTCAGCAGTGTCAAAGAGGCTGTAGCGTGGCCGTCTGCGTGCTTTATAGACATGTGAGGTCACGAGGCATTGGGAGTTACCTCCCTTTTGCCAGGGAGTTTCTAGCATGATGTCTCAAGCCACTGAAGCCAAAACCGACTGACGATGCATCCGCAGCAGGTCCAAAGCCGATTTCCCCAGTCCCACAGAGACCGGAGAATCGTCTCGCACGACTTGCTCATCAGCCGAGCCAAGCGGTTCCTCACAGAGCTTGTCCACGGACAGAGAGCGATAGGAGCGTTGATCGGCTGACCAAACGTCCCATCTCTCTTCCGCAGCCGCATTGGAACCATTGTCCGAGAACCGAGCGTGCCAACGTGCTGGGCTCTGACCCGGTCTTTCTAGACCTGCCTCTCCGCAGGGAGAAACACAGTCGATGACCACGGAGCCAGGGGAGAAAACAGACCCGGAGTGTGACCGACCCCCCCCCCCCCCCCCCCCCCCCGCCCGCGGGAGAACGTGGACCACGATCCATAGAACGATCCATAGAACCTTGGGGGAGAACCGAAACCGGTCGACCGCCGGGGTCGGAAGGCAGAATGCTGACTAGCACGTACAAGCAAACCTGCCACATGACCTGTCGCAACGCCCTGCACGCGCCGTACCGCCTCGCGGTCTGACTGACGAGAAACAACCGACCCGCCGGACGGGACGGGAGAGGAGACGTCTGAATACTCCTGTCCCACTTGAACGGGGGAGACATTGCAAGAGGGGAGAGCCCGAGAGCCAAAGAACCCCGAGGCCTCACTCCTAGGTCCCGACCCCGACAAAACCAAAGAGGACAGCAGCTCCAAAGTTTCCCGAGGAGCGGACGACGCGCAAAACTTAGCCGGTCGCCCCAAGTCAGACTGAGAAGCAGCAAGCAAAGACGCGGACGCCAAATCTAACAAAAATGGCGGGTTAGAAAACCCGGCCGCCCCTACCGCACCAGCAGAGAGAGCAAACACTGGCCCAGCCGCAGAGCCCACCGTCGAAACAGACCGAGTGGTGGGAACAGCAACAGCAGCGTGCGAAGAACGTACTTCTGCAGCTCCGCCTGTAGCCACAGCCAAAGAAGCGGGAGCACGCGAAAACGACCTACACGTGGAGCTCCCGCTTCTTTGGCTGTGGCTACAGGCGGAGCTGCAGGAAGTACGTTCTTCGCACGCTGCTGTTGCTGTTCCCACCACTCGGTCTGTTTCGACGGTGGACTCTGCGGCTGGGCCAGCGTTTGCTCTCTCTGCTGGTGCGGTAGGGGCGGCCGGGTTTTCTAACCCGCCATTTTTGTTAGATTTGGCGTCCGCGTCTTTGCTTGCTGCTTCTCAGTCTGACTTGGGGCGACCGGCTGCGTTTTGCGCGTCGTCCGCTCCTCGGGAAACTTTGGAGCTTCTGTCCTCTTTGGTTTTGTCGGGGTCGGAGCCTAGGAGTGAGGCCTCGGGGTTCTTTGGCTCTCGGGCTCTCCCCTCTCGCAATGTCTCCCCCGTTCAAGTGGGACAGGAGTATTCAGACGTCTCCTCTCCCGTCCCGTCCGGCGGGTCGGTTGTTTCTCGTCAGTCAGACCGCGAGGCGGTACGGCGCGTGCAGGGCGTTGCGACAGGTCATGTGGCAGGTTTGCTTGTACGTGCTAGTCAGCATTCTGCCTTCCGACCCCGGCGGTCGACCGGTTTCGGTTCTCCCCCAAGGTCGGGGGCCTCGGGCCGGCAAACGTTCTATGGATCGTGGTCCACGTTCTCCCGCGGCCCGCGGGGGGGGGGGGGGGGGGGGGTCGGTCACACTCCGGGTCTGTTTTCTCCCCTGGCTCCGTGGTCGTCGACTGTGTTTCTCCCTGCGGAGAGGCAGGTCTAGAAAGACAGGGTCAGAGCCCAGCACGTTGGCACGCTCGGTTCTCGGACCATGGTTCCAATGCGGCTGCGGAAGAGAGATGGGACGTTTGGTCAGCCGATCAACGCTCCTATCGCTCTCTGTCCGTGGACAATCTCTGTGAGGAACCGCTTGGCTCGGCTGATGAGCAAGTCGTGCGAGACGATTCTGTGGTCTCTGCGGGACTGGGGAAATCGGCTTTGGACCTGCTGCGGATGCATCGTCAGTCGGTTTTGGCTTCAGTGGCTTGAGACATCATGCTAGAAACTCCCTGGCAAAAGGGAGGTAACTCCCAATGCCTCGTGACCTCACATGTCTATAAAGCACGCAGACGGCCACGCTACAGCCTCTTTGACACTGCTGAGATAACCCGAGCAAATGCTCAAAAACGGGGAGGTGGGTGGGACAGTAAGTTGTCTACTGGTAAGTATGTCAGGAAAACATAGAAATTAGTTTAAATTTCTTCAAATTCACACACACAAACACACACACACACACACACACACACACACACACACACACACACGCACGCACACACACACACACACACACACACACACACACACACACTCATACACACACACACACACTCACACACACACACACACACACACACACACACACACACACACACACACACACACACACACACACCATAAATATGTACTCACCTGCAGCAGGAGGTTTGAATCCTTGAGCAGGAGCAGGGGCAGGCTTGGCAGCAGCAGGGGCGGGCTTGGCAGCAGCAGGGGCAGGCTTGGCAGCAGCAGGGGCGGGCTTGGCAGCAGCAGGGGCGGGCTTGGCAGCAGCAGGGGCGGGCTTGGCAGCAGCAGGGGCAGGCTTGGCAGCCGCAGGGGCAGGCTTGGCAGCAGCAGGGACAGGCTTGGCGGTGGGTTCTGGGGCTTCTAGGGGGCTGGAGAGGTCAGGCACAGGAAGTGGGCCGAGAGAGCTGGCGAAGGCGGGGGACGACGAGGTCACTTCCTGGGCCTCTGGCGACTTCTTCTTGAGCAGGGAGGCGGGGTCCATGCCCCCAAATATGGACACTTCCCCCACTGGCTTTCTCACCTTGGGGACTGCCTCCTGCAATGAGGCAACACGTGACACTTTTTCTCCTCGCATATCAGGTGACAGAGAGACTCTCTCTCTCTCTCTCTCTCTCTCTCTCTCTCTCCTTCCCTGTATATACTACTTGACAGCTTTTTCTTCAAAGTAAAAGAAAGGAGGGAAGGAGGAATGAAAGAAAGAAGGAAGGAAGGAAGGAAGGAAGGAAGGAAGGAAGGAAGGAAAGAAGGAAGAAAAAAGAGACAAAAGTAACAGCATTTTCTGGAGAACCTATTTGAATACAAACAAAAAAGAAATCCTACTATTTCAGTCTGGGAACATACATGACTGCATACTAATCTGATCAAAGCAGTGGTGGACATTTCTCTGTGGCCTGCAGATTGGGAGGACAAGGAGTGGGGCCATCTGGCCAAAATGGAAAAGTTACTGGATGCAGAAACGTGACAACAGACTGAGGCTGACAGCAGACGACCCCATGTATTGACACTCCAACCAAAGCACCCCATGTACATGTATTTATACTCCAACCAAAGCACCCCATGTACATGTATTTACACTCCAACCAAAGCACCCCATGTACATGTATTTACACTCTAAGTCCAACCAAAGCACCCCATGTACATGTATTTACACTCCAACCATAGCACCCCATGTACATGTATTTACACTCCAACCAAAGCACCCCATGTACATGTATTTACACTCCAACCAAAGCACCCCATGTACATGTATTTACACTCCAACCAAAGCACCCATGTACATGTATTTACACTCCAACCAAAGCACCCCATGTACATGTATTTACACTCCAACCAAAGCACCCCATGTACATGTATTTACACTCCAACCAAAGCACCCCATGTACATGTATTTACACTCCAACCAAAGCACCCCATGTACATGTATTTACACTCCAACCAAACCACCCCATGTACATGTATTTACACTCCAACCAAAGCACCCCATGTACATGTATTTACACTCCAACCAAAGCACCCCATGTACATGTATTTACACTCCAACCAAAGCACCCCATGTACATGTATTTACACTCCAACCAAAGCACCCCATGTACATGTATTTACACTCCAAGTCCAACCAAAGCACCCCATGTATTTACACTCCAACCAAAGCACCCCATGTACATGTATTTACACTCCAACCAAAGCACCCCATGTACATGTATTTACACTCCAACCAAAGCACCCCATGTACATGTATTTACACTCCAACCAAAGCACCCCATGTACATGTATTTACACTCCAACCAACGCACCCCATGTACATGTATTTACACTCCAACCAAAGCACCCCATGTACATGTATTTACACTCCAACCAAAGCACCCCATGTACATGTATTTACACTCCAACCAAAGCACCCCATGTACATGTATTTACACTCCAACCAAAGCACCCCATGTACATGTATTTACACTCCAACCAAAGCACCCCATGTACATGTATTTACACTCCAACCAAAGCACCCCATGTACATGTATTTACACTCCAACCAAAGCACCCCATGTACATGTATTTACACTCCAACCAAAGCACCCCATGTACATGTATTTACACTCCAACCAAAGCACCCCATGTACATGTATTTGAGGCTGTGCCAAAACGTGCTGGGGGGGTGCTTGGACATTTGTGACAAAATAAACCTTTTAAGTTGATTATTTTTGTGTTTGAAGTGATACTTTAGTCTTTGATGAACACATTTTTGTAATAAAAGAATGGTTTGTGCATTTGGGAAATGTGTACTGTTTGACAATATGCCATGATACGCTAATATTGAGAAAAGCCACATGTGCAGCAAAACTGACCACAGAAGCCATTAATATCATTTCATACAACTGGTGTTGATTTATTTCTAGTGAACAGACCCAGCAGAAGCATTATCAGTCTTTAAAAGTACATTTGGAGCCAAATCTTGAATGCAGCGTCACGTAATATCGCAAGACGCTCAAAAATCATAAAAGTCAAAACTGATACTTTCTGCTGAGTAACCACAAGAAGTATAAACAATTAAATAAAATATAACACTTCAACAGAAACACTGACAGATGATAAACATATCCATAAAAGTGTTTAAAGTTTGCTAAAACTAGTTAAACATGTTGCTGTACCGGTCACGTGTTACAAAATGTTGATGGACATGAAAATGTTCATAATATTTGAAATAACAACCAGAATGTTATACATACACTAACTTTTCAGTTACAATCTAAAGATTGGGTTATTTCTGGAGTATGGAAACAGAAACAATAGCAAAACATGTTCAAAGCAAGTCATAACAGCATTCTACCTGTCACGTGTTACACTGTTGTCAGTGGACATGAAATCATTCAAAATGTCAAAAATGACAACTATAATATTAAATAAACCTTTTGGATACAGTCATATTTTGAAGATTAGGTAATTATGGAACATCAAAACACACAAAAAAGTAACATCATGTTAAAAACAGGTCAAATCTGCGTTTTACCTGTCACGTGTTACATGGAGTCAGTGGACATGAAACCATTCAAAATGTCAAAAATGACAACTATAATATTAAATAAACCTTTTGGATACAGTCATATTTTGAAGATTAGGTAATTATGGAACATCAAAACCCACAAAAATGTAACATCATGTTAAAAACAGGTCAAATCTGCGTTCTACCTGTCACGTGTTACATGGAGTCAGTGGACATGAAATCAATCAAAATTTAAAAAATAACTACAATATTCAAATAGACATTCAGAATACATTTTTAACCTAAAGACTAGGTACATATAAAACATTAAAATGCAATCAAAAGTAATATCATGTTCAAAACCAGGTCAAAATAGCGTTCTACCTGTCTTGCGTTACGCTCTATAGCTGGACAGGAAAAGATTCAATGCACTCAATTAGAATCTGATTATCAAACAGCAAATTATAAAAATTTTAATCTTAATGGTATGTGTTAGAAAACATGGCTTGTTTTCTTTTCAAAACATATCTTATCCTAAATAGCAACACAATGAAACAGGAAAAGGGTATACTTGACAAACATTGATACCATGTCAAAACAACAAACACAATGTGGCACTATCATGAAATCTTAGCCTTCAAGGCAAAGTCTTTTAAAGAAGTACAGCTGGCAGCAGTTTGTAGACCGCTTGGTGTCTATTTCAATGTTGACTTTCTTTGATTTGCACAGGAAAACCAGCATATCCTCCCAATATTCTTCTGGGCAGCTTTCCCAAAAGAAGAAGTCCTCGGCCTGACACATGAACCTCACATACACTTCGGATGTTTCACACCCCAACACCTGCAACACAAAACAACCAATAACTTTCTGTTTCTACTGGCAAAAACAACAGAAAATATTCAGATTTGAAAAGTAAAATCCAAGATTGTCAAGGTTCTCAATTCAATCGAAAATGTAATTGGTTGTACGTAAACTCCTTGCAAAATCATAATATAAAAAATAATCTTCGATTCTTTTTTTTTCATTGTTGTTGGGGGTGGGGGTGGGGGATAAAACAGTCCCATGAAAATATTCCTTCGGGACCCCTGCTAACCCAAATGCATTCTTTCAGCTTTGGCTACAATCGTTACAAGGGCATAAACGTCTCTTCCTAAATTGTTACACTGACATGAACGTGTCCTCCTGAATCGTAACACGGACATAAACAGAACCATGTCCGAGATCAGTGATTTCTCCACATTTGGTCACTAAAAACCCGCGGGACAAAAACTGGCCAGAGGATTGTATTTTTCTTCCATCATATTTGCCTCCCAAAAGTAGCAAGCAGTTATTATAAGCTAATTCAATTCGCAGAGAGAAGAATTATCTGTAAAACGTAACAACAGGTCACGCGTAACACCTTGCCCTGAGCAGACAGTAAAATATTTTCTCACCTTTTCGGATCGTCGTCTCCATAATTCACAATCGAATCCACAGACCGGAAATGCCGTAGAAGCAAGGCTAGTGGTTTCCACGCTTTCGTATCAAATGCTCGCGAACTTCTTTGTGAAAATTGCAAAAATAACGAAATTGGTCAAACGTAACATTCGGACATTAAACTTCATCGTTTTGTTTTGCTGCAAGATACAATAACTTCGCAGATTCTGACTCAAATGTAACACACTGCTTTTAATTCCTCGAATACGAAACTATCGTTTTCATCCAAAATGGATGCCATTCAAAGCACCAAGACCGACGAAATCGAATCTGTAAACATGTTGGTCTGCGGACATGAGCCCTTCGAAAAAAACGGCTATTTACTGAGCGATATTTTCGGTAAATTCTGGTTTTAATTACGATTGTTGCACATTCTACAACGAGTTGCATGCTTAGACTGTTTGAAATACGCAGATTAAAACCGATGCAGTGATGCAGATCATGAAAAATCGAAAGTTTCCAGAGGACACCAAAATGTCCAAAATGTTTTGGGGCCGTTTCCGGTGTATGTTTGAAACATTTTATTCTTTTATTTGACATTCACAACAGCAACAAGCTTATAAACATTAAAAAAGCATTCATCAAACTTCCCTTTTCAAAGCACAATGCATGTAAACATGTTGGGGTAATCCAGTTAATTAGACTTGCTTTCCAAACACACATGGGGTCCGAAATGGCACCTTTTGGCACAGCCTCATTTACACTCCAACCAAAGCACCCCATGTACATGTATTTACACTCCAACCAAAGCACCCCATGTACATGTATTACACTCAAACCATAGCACCCCATGTACATGTATTTACACTCCAACCAAAGCACCCCATGTACATGTATTTACACTCCAACCAAACCACCCCATGTACATGTATTTACACTCCAACCAAAGCACCCCATGTACATGTATTTACACTCCAACCAAAGCACCCCATGTACATGTATTTACACACCAACCAAAGCACCCCATGTACATGTATTTACACTCCAACCAAAGCACCCCATGTACATGTATTTACACTCCAACCAAAGCACCCCATGTACATGTATTTACACTCCAAGTCCAACCAAAGCACCCCATGTACATGTATTTACACTCCAACCAAAGCACCCCATGTACATGTATTTACACTCCAACCAAAGCACCCCATGTACATGTATTTACACTCCAACCAAAGCACCCCATGTACATGTATTTACACTCCAACCAAAGCACCCCATGTACATGTATTTACACTCCAACCAAAGCACCCCATGTACATGTATTTACACTCCAACCAAAGCACCCCATGTACATGTATTTACACTCCAACCAAAGCACCCCATGTACATGTATTTACACTCCAACCAAAGCACCCCATGTACATGTATTTACACTCCAACCAAAGCACCCCATGTACATGTATTTACACTCCAACCAAAGCACCCCATGTACATGTATTTACACTCCAACCAAAGCACCCCATGTACATGTATTTACACTCCAACCAAAGCACCCCATGTACATGTATTTACACTCCAACCAAAGCACCCCATGTACATGTATTTACACTCCAACCAAAGCACCCCATGTACATGTATTTACACTCCAACCAAAGCACCCCATGTACATGTATTTACACTCCAACCAAAGCACCCCATGTACATGTATTTACACTCCAACCAAAGCACCCCATGTACATGTATTTACACTCCAACCAAAGCACCCCATGTACATGTATTTACACTTCAAGTCCAACCAAAGCACCCCATGTACATGTATTTACACTCTGCTCACCTCTGGCTCAGCTTTCTCCTCCTCAGTCTTTGGCAGCACTGGCGCTGGAGTCACATCTGCAGGTTTTGCCACCTGCACACAACAGCACAGTCTGCACACAACAGCACAGTCTGCACACAACACAGTCTGCACACAACAGCACAGTCTGCACACAACAGCACAGTCTGCACACAGTCTGCACACAACAGCACAGTCTGCACACAACAGCACAGTCTGCACACAGCAGGACAGTCTTCACACAACAGCACAGTCTGCACACAACAACACAGTCTGCACACAACACAGTATGCATACGACACAGTCTGCACACAACAACACAGTCTGCACACAACAGCACAGTCTGCACACAACGACACAGTCTGCACACAACAGCACAGTCTGCACACAGTCTGCACACAACAGCACAGTCTGCACACAGTCTGCACACAACAGCACAGTCTGCACACAACACAGTCTGCACACAACAGCACAGTCTGCACACAACAACACAGTCTGCACACAGTCTGCACACAACAGCACAGTCTGCACTCAACAGCACAGTCTGCACACAGCAGGACAGTCTTCACACAACAGCACAGTCTGCACACAACAACACAGTCTGCACACAACACAGTATGCATACGACACAGTCTGCACACAACAACACAGTCTGCACACAACAGCACAGTCTGCACACAACAACACAGTCTGCACACAACAGCACAGTCTGCACACAGTCTGCACACAACAGCACAGTCTGCACACAACAACACAGTCTGCACACAACAGCACAGTCTGCACACAACAACACAGTGTGCACACAACAGCACAGTCTGCATACAATGACACAGTCTGCACACAACAACACAGTCTGCACACAACAGCACAGTCTGCACACAACAACACAGTATGCACACAACAGCACAGTCTGCACACAACAACACAGTCTGCACTCAACACAGTTGCAACAACACAGTCTGCACACAACACACAGTCTGCACACAACAGCACAGTCTGCACACAACAACACAGTCTGCACACAACAACACAGTCTGCACACAACAACACAGTCTGCACACAACAGCACAGTCTGCACACAACAGCACAGTCTGCACACAACAGCACAGTCTGCACACAACAACACAGTCTGCACACAACAGCACAGTCTGCACACAACAGCACAGTCTGCACACAACAACACAGTCTGCACACAACAACACAGTCTGCACACAACACAGTCTGCACACAACAGCACAGTCTGCACACAACAGCACAGTCTGCACACAACACAGTCTGCACACAACACACAGTCTGCACACAACAACACAGTCTGCACACAACAGCACAGTCTGCACACAACAGCACAGTCTGCACACAACAACACAGTCTGCACACAACAGCACAGTCTGCACACAACAGCACAGTCTGCACACAACAGCACAGTCTGCACAATGCAGCACAGTCTGCACACAACAGCACAGTCTGCACACATCAACACAGTCTGCACACAACAACACAGTCTGCACACAACAGCATAGTCTGCACACAACAACACAGTCTGCACACAACAGCACAGTCTGCACACAACAACACAGTCTGCACACATCAGCACAGTCTGCACACAACAGCACAGTCTGCACAATGCAGCACAGTCTGCACACAACAGCACAGTCTGCACACATCAACACAGTCTGCACACAACAACACAGTCTGCACACAACAGCACAGTCTGCACACACAACACAGTCTGCACACACAACACACACTGCACACACAACAAACACTGCACACACAACACACTCTGCACACACAACACACTCTGCACACAGCACACACTCTGCACACACAACACACTCTGCACACACAACACAGTCTGCACACAACAGCACAGTCTGCACAATACAGCACAGTCTGCACACAACAACACAGTATGCATACAACAACACAGTCTGCATACAACAACACAGTATGACTGACAGAAACCTACCAGGCTGGGCGCGTCTCCAAAAAGGCTGCCTGTCTCCTCTGGTGTTGTGTCCGAGTCTCCAAACAGGTCCATGCTGGCCTTGGATGCACTGGGAGTCAGCTTGGCCACTGCAGGCTGTGACAGAATGAATGAATGAATGAATGCATGAATGAATGAATGCATGAATGAATGAATGAATGAATGAATAAAGTTCTATGGCCTCTCAGCCTTTGTGGACTGTCAGGCTATTGACTACAAAATCAGCAGGAATGGTTTAGGTAAGAGAAAGTCAAGTCTTGAATGAACTGCCTTTCACCGATCCAGCAGGGAGATGCGGTGGGTCTGTTCTTACCCCCGACCCTCAGGGGGTCTGTTCTTACCCCCGACCCACAGCCCTCAGGGGCTGTGACAGATGACTGACCGAGAAACACACAGAAACAAGACATACGAAGACACTGACATATACAACAAAACACAGACACATGAGAACACACAGACATGGATGGACGGACGGATGGACGGACAGATCAGTGGATGGACGGATCAATGGATGGACGGATGAATGGAGTTTTATGGTCTGTCAGCCTGGGCAGGCTATGTAGGGCCATTGATAACGAGAAATTATTGGAGCTACTTGGAGTACGAAAAGTCAAGGCAACATTTTCCCTAGTTAATCGCCTTGTGCGAAACACTAAGGGACATGCAGTGGGTCAGTTCCACCCCCCCAACCCACAGAGGGTCTGTTCCACCCCCCAACCCACAGAGGGTCTGTTCCACCCCCTAACCCACAGAGGGTCAGTTCTACCCACCAACCCACAGAGGGTCTGTTCCACCCCCCAACCCATAGAGGGTCAGTTCTACCCACCCACCCTCAGAGGTCGTTCCACCCCAAACCCACAGAGGGTCTGTTCCACCCCCCAACCCACAGAGGGTCTGTTCCACCCCCACCACAGAGGGTCTGTCCACCCCCACCTACGAGGGTCAATTCCACCCCCAACCCACAGAGGGTCAATTCCACCCCCCAACCCACAGAGGGTCAATTCCCCCCCCACCCACAGGGGTCGTTTTACTCCCCAACCTCAGAGGGTCTGTTCCACCCCCAACCCACAGAGGGTCTGTTCTATCCCCCAACCCACAGAGGGTCTGTTCACCCCCCACCTACGAGGGTCAATTCCACCCCCAACCCACAGAGGGTCTGTTCCACTCCCCAACCCACAGAGGGTCTGTTCCACCCCCCAACCCACAGAGGGTCTGTTCCACCCCCCAACCCACAGAGGGTCTGTTCCACCCCCCAACCCACAGAGGGTCTGTTCCACCCCCCAACCCACAGAGGGTCAATTCCACCCCCAACCCACAGAGGGTCTGTTTTACTCCCCAACCCACAGAGGGGCGGTTCCACCCCCCAACCCACAGAGGGTCTGTTCCACCCCCCAACAAGTAGAGGGACCATAGGCATACACAGACACGGACAGACGGTGCGGGACAAAGACGCGGCAATGCCGACCTGTCTGGAGACAGGCGTGCTCGTGCTGAAGAGGTCCACTCCGGGCGAGTCCTGGCCGCCCCCACTGCCCACAAACAGCTCGTCCTCCTCGTCCTCAAACAGGCCCAGCTTCCTTGACCCTGACCTTGGCTGAAATTAATAGGAATTTTGAGATACTCTGACACACAGAGCCGAAGCTCTCTCTCTCTCTCTCTCTCTCTCTCTCTCTCTCTCTCTCTCTCTCTCTCTCTCTCTCTCTCTCTCTATCTATCTCTATCTCACACACACACATACACATACATATACACGTATACATGTGCATACATTAACTCAAACACATACCTACACACATCTCTCTCTCTCTCACAGACGCACGCACACACATACACACACACACATATACACATACATACACACACATATACACATACATACACACACACATACACACACACACACACACACACACACACACACACACACACCATGCACACACACACACCATGCACACACACACACACACACACACACACACATATACACACACCATGCACAAACACACACACACAAAACACACACACACACACACACACACACACACACACCATACTCACATACACACTCACATGCACACTCACATACACACTC